>NDFZ01004218.1:0-41010 GCA_002192655.3 Mamestra configurata
TAAATAACAAGCTATAAAACTGATTTTGATGGAGAGAGTCTGAGATGATTGGACATTTCCTCCACTCGTCTCGTCACTGATTATTTGCTATTCTGAAAACGAATCTATTTTTAACCGACTTCAAAAAAAGGAGGAGGTTATTGACCACAGCCTAACAGTGGGAAGGCTAAGCTGTCGCTTCCCTATGACTTGTGTACAGGACAGTACCTGCTGTAACCGGGGCACACTGGGGCGGCAGTAAAGAGCGTAATGGCGCACTTGACCGCTACTCCTGTCCGATTAGCTTTTTATTGTTTTGAAATTACTGCATTTACTGCGGTTTGAGGAGCCTTGATCTAATCGTCTGCGCTGCAGAGAAGATTTGTTAGATGGTAATATTAATAAGACCTTTTTATTATTAGATAAATAAATATCTAAGGGTTTATAAAGGTGTTTGGTGTCTAGGTTCCCATTTTTTATTTTGTTAAACATGGATTGCAGCTTTAATTTTGTTAACGTTTTTAGTTTTAACAATATCAACTACATTTTATCTTTACCGAATTCCCATAATTCAATTTCAATCATTTACTGCGTATAAACATGATTATGATTATACAATGTGTAACAGAAAGAAAATTCAATAAATGTTCATAAATCAATAAATATTGATTTTTGTCATAGTCATTTTGATTTCTATATTTAAGGGAGTTACATTTTTGGAATTGTCTCCTTAAGCCCTTTATGTTGATACCCCGCATCGCTATGTCACGAAAAGTACGATTTGAGTTTACCTTCTGGGCAGTCGGATAATAATAAAAGACAGCCATCACTGCCACATTTACTTTGTTCCTTCAAACAATTTGTCATGTCATTGTAAAGGCCATGTCAAACACAGGCAGAATGATACCGACAGGCTTAGAGCTTACCTGACCAACGTCACATGTTCGACGTTGCATGAAACGCGATTGACATCTACGCTACGAAATAAAATTCGCAATAAAGTGAGCCGAAAAACTGTTATTCAAACGGTGAATACCGCCTAAGTTTGTGTGGTTAAACACAGGTTTTACTTATTCAAAAACCTTTCAGTTATAAAATTGCGTTTGTTAGAAAAATCTCAATCACTTTAATGATATAAACAAGCATTTGTTACAACTGCCGCTCATTGAAACGCTAAACGATTCATTAATCATTGCGACTGAGATGCGTATGCGAATGTTGCTTTAATATTAGTAGAAGTGACACTATGATGTACATAAACTGTAGTTGCGGTGTTTAATCTCAAGCTGAATTTGAGGCAAGACTATCTTTCTTTGGTAACTTGAAATTATTGTTCTGTATGGTGTCGGGCGTAAAAGAATAGAACCATACCATTACTTCCCGTGGGTGTCGTAAGAGACAATTTACAACAGCTACACTGCGATCGCCAACCCGCCAAGCGTGGCGATTATGGCAACCCCCCCCCAACCCTTGGGGGAGGCCAATGTCCAGCAGTGGACGTCTTTCGGCTGATATGTTGATAAAATTATTAAAATGTTAGATTTCATATTAATAGTATGAAATCCAAAATTGTAATAATTTGTTATTATATGAGATCAAGATAGCTACTACAACAGTCGTAATGGCCGTGTCTTCGTTGCGGTCAGTCGTGGGTTTGAACCAAAGCAGACATTAAAGGTACTTTGTGTGAGTATTTCATCGCCACTTCTCGCAAAACAGTACAGGAAAACATCGTGAAGTAACCGGAATGTCCTTTCACTACACTTCGAAGACAAGTAATATTCAGCAAACCGCATTTGTTTTGCGTGCTGGAGTATGGCGTAGTCCTTCTCACAGTGTGGAGGCCAGCATCATAGAATGACTATAATTTCATGACTTCTGACTTGTATTAGATAAATGCCACTGATCAAGCCCTCATTTATGAAGCATAAGTTTCGCAGCAATGAAGAGACTTTTAATTTAAACTTCAGCAATAGAACAGGCATATGAACGTAAATCGAAAAGTAACTAAAAATAAAAGACTCCATACTGCAGTGAGGGTGATACAAAAAAGCGAAATCTGAATGTTTCCCGAGCGTCGCCAGTTTGCCATTTTTCACTGTTTTTGGTTCTCGAGCTTGGTTTTATTCGGGATTTTTAAACAGAGTTTTTAATTCCCACGTTAAATGATACTTATGTTTTCGTAATACACGATTTTTATAGATGCCATAATTCTTCAATGATATGACTGAATTAAGAATTTAATCATTATTATCAGCAGTCATGTGTTTCTCGCATTAATTTTAATGAATTAAACTAAAAAAAAACATTATGAACTATTATGAGTTCGTAATAGAAATATTCGAATTTTAAAATAAACATGCAGACATCAGTCACTTCATACCAGAGGTTCTAACCAGAGAGGACTGAACACGTGACTTTTTTAAACATTGTCAATCACCTTACCCTAACAATATGTCATCATCTGCCTAGCCTTTCCCCAACTACATTGGGGTCGACTTCCAGTCAAACCGGATTCAGCTGAATACCAGTATTTTACATGGAACGGCTGCCTACCAGACCTCCACAACCCATTAACTGGTTAACACGGTACTCCTTGGCAAGACTGGTGTCAGATTACCTGGCTTCTGACTATCCGCAACGACTGCCAAAGATCTACAAATGACAGCCGGGACCAACGGCTTAATGTGCCTTCCGAGGCACGGACGAGTTTTGATATATTAAGATGGGCCCATCCACAGACTAACCCTGCAAGCGTTGCTTAACCTTGAAGATAGACCCGCGCGGCTGTTATTATTTAGCCACGAGCTCCCTAATAATATGTATTATGTAACTTGTCTAGAGCCTCAGGTCTCCTTCCAATCCTCAATCAACGAAGGTAAACGGACTTCCATTAGGTATCGCATAGCAAATTGATAACCTATCAGCTAAACTACGGTGACTCGTCCAACAGATTACATAATTACGAGTATGAGGCACTCACGTAATTCCTTCTATAAACCTGTAACATGAATGATGAATGATGAGTTCCATTGAACTTGCAAGAAAATGTCATCGGCAAATTATTGGTGATGTACCGTGCAGGAGGGAATCGATCGCTTAACGATGCCTGACTTGTCAGAAACAGGTTGTTTTGACGTTACAAGCTATGGAATTGCCTTGCATTATTGAACTGCCTCGAACTGATTGGTCTATTAAGTGTTTAACTGAGTTTATGCGCTTCAGGTTGTTATGGTTGTTAGAATTAGTTAGACGAACGCTATTTTAACTGCACAAGGGTGGTTTCTGTTTGATCGAATGTAGTTAACTTAAGTAGTTTTTATTTCTCTAATCAGGGTCCTATTTAATAAAACTGACAGCTAATAGGTGACAGTTTTGATAAGTTCCTTACTTACATGTTCAGCTTAAGTAAACAAAAATTAATTACTAACGTCACATTTTGAGAAATATGTGACGACATTGTCAGTCATATAAACAGAGCCAGGCTTATGTCGCATTATCCATCATCTTAAAAAGCCTGTTTAGTAACTAAAAAAAAGAAACTAACGACGAACATGTTTAACCATAACAAAGCTCATATTTTTTGACATAAGGACTCCAAACTCGATTTGGCAAAGGCCCGCCACACGGGCTTGCGTAAGAACATTAATCTATCAACAATTCGGAATGGATACGCGCCAGAGCACTCATCAGCCGCTGAATGGCAGTCCCTTTATATTTATTATGCAGCAAACGTTGCAATAAAAGTTATATAATGCATAAAATCACAACAAACACGACGACGGAATACAATATCGCGTGATGTGGAATTCGCCATGATACAAGTGCAACTATGCAAAGATATATTTGTATTTGTCAAGTTTGTTTCTGTATTTATGTGTATTTGCATCCAAAGTTCAGGAAGGAGTAAATTAACTTTGTAGTTTTAAACTACTTCCTTGCCTATTGTTATTATTCACGTGGGATATTATCATTTGTGCCTTGATTGCCTGTTGATGTCATGTTATAGATTTCTTTTTGGAATTCTAAACCCATTACGATGTATGAATCCTTACGAATCCATCGTATATTTTTCTGGAAACTCTTAAGTACCTATTCCACTAAATCATATCATTTCCATTATTATTTAGTCCACATTCCTCAACACGTTGAAACTCTTTAGTAAGGGCATTTTCCCCAGTTTCTTTATAAAAAAACATTCAAACGCTCGTAAATTTAAATCTTGCACCCTATACTTGAAAAGCTTCGTCGGGGATCTTGTAGCACACTCGAGATATGTGGCCCAAGTATGTTGCCTTGAGGAATATCAGTAAAAGTTGTGATAGTAGTATACATTTTTGTTAAGAAAGGAAAGCTTCAAAGATTTTTCTGTAGGTTTTGTAGAAGGCTTTAAGTAAGCTAAGATTTAAGCTTCATAAGTTAGATGGCAAAAAGATACGTTGAGAGTAAATGTATCATAAGCTGTAGCCAAGTAGACGAGGAAAATTTTAATCTAATTATTCGGATATCTATACAAAATGAATACAATTGCCGTATTGAATATTACTAAGGAAAAAGGTACAGGAAACCCTTTTCAAATCACCACATCAAATCTCATATCTCGTCCAATGAATACGAAAGTTCAATCCGCTAAAATGTTTGACGTAACCTCACAGAGTACGCATTCCATAAGACGTGTTCCCTCAATGTTGTTATACGTTTGCTGGGATACGATGCAAGGCTTTCTGGGATATTAAAGTACGATTTTAAACGTGCCTTGCTTGCGTGCTTTTAAATATCCAGGTGTAATATTCACAAATGGCTTGGCAAGCGAACAGAATTTCTTAGTTATATTAAAAAAAAGTACGCTCCGAAAATCCCTGTAAAGATTTGCACAAATCCGTGGCAGGATCTTTATTTGTAGCAAGGTGAGAACATAAAAGCATTGGATACAATTTATAAAAAATAACATTTCAATCACTGCTCCTATGACGACGATGTTAAAACTGTAGACAATTTCTAAATAGTTAGGTTACACTAAAAACTTCTTACATGCTTCACTACACTAGTTTCCACTGAGAGATTGTTAAAATGATGAAACTTTGAAGATATGCGATAAAACGCAATCAAAGTAGCGAAAAAACGAATCCGTAACATCAAACTTGCGGAATACTGAAAAGTTCAATCTTTCCAATGCATTGCAGTCGATTTCCCGGCTAGGAATCTAGATACATTTTGAGTATTTCGCACTTCGCAAAAATAGAACACTAAAAAGCAAGTTTTCCGTCGCCTAATGGTAGACCACATTAATCATGCTAACTTCGACTTGCACGACTGGCTTTTTATTAACGAAAACTGCACAAAGAATCGGATTCAGTACGATCCGATTCTTTGTGCAACAGATAAATATCCATGGCGTAGTACGGTGACGATTGTGAATATTTCAGAATGACTGCACAGCAAATATAGATATCAGTCAATCAAGTACAGGTCACAGGCGTGCGCGTCAGCCAGCCCCAGTGGGCGGAGGATAAATCGATTTGTGGAGCGGAGACTAGCAAATCGACCATCGATAATGCTCATGGTGGAACGAACGCCTGCCTACTAATACTAAGGAGGGCTGCATATTTTATGATCGACTTGTCCATTAATTAATCGTCCGAACGCTACTACTTATCGATGCAAGGCGTCCTGTTCGTATTACTCTGAACAGTAGTAATATTAGTATTATATAGTAGTTTTTTGCGAATGTTGCACTTTTGTAGCTATGCATGCACCAATTCTTGTATGACCCAGTTTGTGCAGTGCAATGCGGCTTAAAACTGGATGTGTATCGCCCCCTTCCGACAACCCAAAGTCAGTTTCAGTCGTCTATCATAGACGACAAGTCTACATTGGCCCATAATGTTACTGAAGAGAAGTAGAAATAGTTGAGTGGGTTGTACTCAACTCACAATTTCGTATCGTTCAAAGTATTGAGCTGCTGAACTTTTGAAAGTAAAACTTTTAATTAAAGATCATATATTGTTAGAATAAAATGCAATATCTACTTAAGTCAATTTGCATTCAGCAAGTGCAAGTGAACGGTGAGCGCGTCCAATCCAAACTTGGTACCTTATTGTTGGAAAGTTCGGCTTCAAATGCATCGACATAGAAAGGAAGCCGCGATATGACGGCTTCGATCCCGGGCGCCCGATTCAAACTTACTCTTTGTTTTACGTATAGGTGCCGCAAATTGGAAGAGACGCTAAATTATAAAGTCACGATTCCTTTATAAACTTTGCCATATTTAATATAGAGTTAATAATCTCTGTGTTGAGTGTGTGTGTGTGTGTGTGTGTTGTATTAGTTATTATCTTTCTTTTTTCCATTGACTCCGTCTCGATCAATCACATTAATTAGTTAGAGACATAAATATAATTCTACTCGTTTTGAAAGAACAACATGGCAATATTTTTAACTTATAACAGTCAATTGAATTAAGATTGAAATCGAGGTTTAGTTGAATGAAGAAAATACCTAAGAATAAAAAAATGAGAATTGTGGCTGACTTTCTACGTAATAAGTTATTTTAAAGTTGACTTTTACCATTCGCTCATAGCTGTCCAATTAAAAGTGCCTCTTTGGCTGCGACGTGAAAACGATTGTTCCGTTCGCCATCCCAAACACAAGATACAGTCAGAAACTTATTGATGTGTTAAATCTTCCATACTTAAACAATTACACTATGTGATACAATCGCAAGCAACTATACATATAATACATCGCACTGCACACCATTTCCGCGAGGAAATTGTCTAATTCAGCAAACAATAACTCCGCGTCGCAAATGCGCTGTGATGTGATGTGCGCGGGACAAGATGGGCCCATAATTTTTTTAGTTGTGAGTCGCGACGCAAACTCATTTTGCGTTGCCGTGAAGCACAAACAGGACTTTAGTATGCAACCAAATGCAACGTAAATTACGCGCCTTATTTTACCCTAGTTTCCTCGTAAAATACGCTCGTTTAGCCTTGCCAATTCATCTGCCTAGCCTTTTCCCAACTACATTGGGGTCGGCTTCCAGTCAAACCAGATTCAGCTGAATACCAGTATTTTACGTGGAGCGGCTGCCTACCAGACCTCCACTACCCATTAACTGGGTAACACGCTACTCCTTGGCAAGACTGGTGTCAGATTTTCTGGCTTCGGACTATCCGTAACGACTGCCAAAGATCTACAAATGACAGCCGGGACCAACGGCTTAACGTGCTTTCCGAGGCACGGAGGAAACTCGGTACGTTAAGATGGTTACCCATCCACAGACCAACCTTGGCTAGCGTGCTTAACCTTGATCGACGCCTAAGCCACGAGCTCCTCCTAATGGATTGGAATTATGGAATATGAATATGAACGGTATCCAACAACGTAAATAATACCACCCGTGAGAAAAATTGTACCTCTGCAGGGCAAAGGAAGGCTGTGAAAACTATTACGGAGATACTGTTATTTTAATTTTGACCGTCACTTTGATCAAGTATTTTTTATACTTATACTGCCTGATAACACCTATTTAGTAACTGATATACCATTAAAAACAAACCCTATTAATTAACATCTCAATTTAAATGTTCACAGAAAAAATCACACCCGACGCTTTGAAGGCGCTGCCTCTTTTTCTTTAATTAAAATCAAGTAAAATAACTAAATAAGATTAATTACCGTTGCCCGCGTTAGGGACACAGAAACTGTGAGTAAAACATGGAGGCGTTTCTGTGACCACAAAGGAATTAAAGACGCTTTACAGTAAATGGTGCAATATTCTTTTGACGTATTCATTTTTCACGTCTTCAGTTCAGCCTGGCTGGGCTATTTGGATGCCTTTGTTTAAATTATGGACACAACTATGATCAGTTTAAACGTGGCTTTTAAAACTCGTGTGGCTGGCGTAGCTTGCATATTCCTGTCGAGTACGCAGTGAAACGCTCATGGGGACGCCGAAACACGGAATATATCTCCAAAAGAAATAATATACGAAAACATGGAAACTACAAAAAACTACCATCGAAATAATTAAAAACAACAATTTTATGGGCGTTATACAATCTGAGCCTATTTTATTTTCAGCTGCATTATATCAACACTTTTATTCAGATTTTCCATACCTTAACGCAACTAAAGACGTTTAAACGTGGCAAATCCGGTTGTAACGTTGCTTCCCACCCCATTTATAATTCCTAATTAGTCCTACCCACAATGAATGACTCGCTGAAACCTTTAACCAATATTCTTACTGAAACATGCCAATAATGAAAGAAGTACACTCATGAACGTACTAAATCAATACACATGAACTATACACGCTAATACCAACATAATATAATCAAAAAAAGCCGTACATGTACCGCCTGATCTTCAACAAGTCGGCCAGGAGTCAGGCTCATCGGTGACCTTAACCTGATGCCAGCAATAGATGGTTGCCATACGAACGAGTCACAAGTTTGCATGTAAAACTATAGCAAGGCATCGATCTTCTGGCTAAGCTCCCACTCCTAAGGCTTCTTCACTCTACACTGGAGAAATTAAATTAAGCGTAATAAACCACCCGTGTTTGTTTTTCTGAAAAACAAAATTTAATAGTCTAAACCTATCGAAAGATCTAGCGTCGAAAACGAATCCCTATCCCGGATTTCTGAATAAATCATTTGAAGGCTGGGTTTTTCTTCGGCCAAAGAATCAGTCGTAAGTTTGTAAAATATCGCGTGAAACTGTAAACTATTTTTCGATTTTTTCATAATATACCGCGAGGACTGGTCTGTTGGTCGAGTGGTTAGTGACCCTGACTGCTAAACCGGAGGTCGTGTGTCACACAAATCTTTGTGTGATGAGCACGATCATTTGTTCTGTGTCTGGTTGTAATTTGTCTATAATATGTATGTATTTAGAATTATATAAGTATGTTTATCAGTTGTCTGGTTGCCATATGACAGGCTCCGCCTAGTTTGGGATCGGATGACCGTGTGTGAGTTGTCCCAAGATATTATATTATTATTATATTATATTAAATTATAATCTAATGAAGATTTATTACAAAGTATGTAAGGATTTTAAGGTACCTATATAAGTTCGAGATTCGCACCTCGCAGCGTCTGCCCCCGTCAGAGTCCCTGTAGCAAACTTTAAAACATACTTGATTTTACACCTGAAACTCTCTGAAGCAATTGATTAAACGGAAGTTAGTGAAGTTAACAAGAATCTCCGGTGATTAACGCCAACTTTAAATCCAGTTTGATGGGGCAAATTGACGGTTTGATAACTTTAGCGGGTAAAAGGGTCAGGTTACCGACTGTTCTTATGTTGTTTGGTTCACTAAGGTCGCAGGGTTTTTAGGGAGACATAGGACCGGATATTGTGGGCTTGAGGGAGCCTGTGAAGTGCGCTAATAACCTAGCTGATAACTGAGAGGTTCATTTACCATGCTCATGTAAATTTATCTATAAATCTATCCAAACAAATAAATATAATATAAGTGTGTGTTTGTTATAATTATGAAAATAACAGATTTTTACTAAATACATTTTGTATACAAGTTCATACAATACTGTTAAATAAACTGTCTGCCGGTCGGTCTGTCTGTTTGTTCCGGCTAATCTTCAAACCGACTGGAGCAATTTTGACAGGCTGATGTTATAGAGAATTAATTAGGCTACATTTATTCTAGAAAATGAATTAGGGTTCCGCGCATACAAAAAAACCTATACAATTCTGAACAGACGCGTACAAAGTCGCGGGCTACAGCTAGTATGATATAAAATATTTCAAACTTATGAGTTAAAATATAGTGTTACATCCTGTCCTTGTTATCAAGTTGTGACAACGGGGAATTGTAATGTGGCCTCAAATAAAATATGCGACATCAATCCCACGGGTATAAATTGTATGAAAATATACCTCTATTTCTCAGAAACTCACTGACCTTTGGCCGGAATAAAATAAATAGTTTTATTGTGTGTCTAGTAAGCATTTATAGGTCGGTTGACTGATTAAGGAAGGATTTCTTTAACTTCTATTTCAAAGTAAGCTTGTGAGCTTGGCTTTGTAATAAATGTACATATTTCATTGAGAATAACACAAAACAAAGCTTGGATTCTTCAAAGGTTTAGACAGTCACATTTTACCCATTTCCCAAGTCCGATCCCAAAGGGCGCGACCCTTTAGGGAACATTCAAGAACACAGCACAGAAGCGTCAATGTCAAATGTGTACGCAACAGTTTACTTAGAAATTGCAGCTAGAAAAACCCAATAACACTTTACCCGAACTGGAAATCGAACCCGGGACCTCATGCTCATAAGTGTATTTTGCAAACACTAGGCCAATAAGGCGGTTCATTCAGAAAATAAACTTACTATCCCACATACACATTTGCTTAAGAAAAAAATGACGCTCGTGGATGCTTTAAAGTAACGAGTAATTTTTTTTATTTTTTATTATAATTAGATAATTAAAAGACACTTCAGAACAATTACAGTTTGAAAAAATGATTTTATGTAGTTGCCCACGCAAAGTTAGTTTCATAAGAAATAGAACGGACAAGAAACGCGATGCTTAATCTTTAAGTGATTATTACGGGTAAAACTTCAAAATATGTAGGTACTAGCTCGATTGCTAGGCTTCCTAGCTGTTGTGTGGTCATATTGGTGAAGTGGTTGTACGTGTGAGCCGTGGCATCCGATCAATATGAGTTGATGCATTGCCCTGCCAAGGGGGTTAGCTAACTCTTCAAACGAGCGTGTTTCATAACTGCACCAATCATTACGTTAGCTTAATTAATGTAATTATATTTAGACACATAAACGGGAGAAATATTATGTGTATTGTAAGTTTAAAAATCTCAGTGGCCATTGTTTGCCTACAAAATTTCAGAAGCATGTACAGTCAGAGATGTTAATGGTTAATCATCTTAAGATCGAAAGTCACTTAATAGGCCAGTCAAATTAGCTTTGAATATTGCAAAATTTCCTAACACGGTTTTTTTTTGTTGAATCGTGTATTTGACCTTAGCTATAAAGAAAAATTAATCATTTTCCATAACTGGGTCTTGGTAAAAAAAAAGAAAACGCGTATGTTTCAATAAAATATAGATATTATTTTGTCAGAATTAAATCTTTTCAGCCACAGAAATGGCGTAACAAAAAAAAATTGAAAAATTGGTTCGATGTGTTTAATTTTTTTAATAAGTCAGATATATTATTGAATCAGCCTATAAATTAAAAACACGCAATTTAAGTCAGTTGCATTTTTGCATGAATCGCTATTACAAAAAAAAAAAACTGATGTTAAAAACTTGCGCTGACAGATTTCGATTAATTTGTTGGTTAACTTGTTAAGATATTAAAATGTAGATGTATTATATTTAATCTACATTTACGAAAACAAAGCAGTTAATTTTTTTCTTCAGGTACAAAATCAAAAAATTACATGGTTTAAAAATGGGATAGTTTACTACATTTTTTTTGTCAAAAATAGAAACTAATTCACTTTCCTGACTTACGTAGAACAAAAAAAAAGTTTTTATTGTTTCTCAAAATACCTAAAAAAGCAATATTTTTGTCATCTTATCTAAATAATTCTCATTAACATGTCTAAACACAACCAAATTCGATACTTATTCGTAATGTTGACATAAAAATCGCAATATGGATGCGCGCCAAATACCGTCAAGTCTTTTTCATGGCAAGGCTGTGTTGCCAGTGGAGATAATTACAACAAACGAGGGGAATATTTCCCATTGGCTTGTAGGTACAGCGATGTAATGGAAAAAATAATGGCTGGCAGTGGAAATACTAATATACTTAACTGTTACAATAATGAAAAATTTGTCATGCTTAAATAGTTATTTAAAAGCTGTTATTTTACTTTTTTTTAGTTTGGTGTTACATGTAAAGTTTTTTTTTCAATTTTCTGTTTCATATGATACATGTAGAAACTTGTGCCATATTATTGGCCATATTTTGTTTAAACGTTAGCTGTAAGTTTACCTAAAATAATAATAAAATAATATAAATAATTCCGCAAATAAACATATATATTATTATTAATAAATAAAATAAAATATCGTCAGTTTTTTTTTGAATAAATATCAGCATTAATTTAAGCGGCAATTACATGATTTAAAGAAGGTAAGTACTGAAAAACATAACGAAGGTGTTATCTTCACCTTCGTTTTGTTTGATTTCGTCACTTTTAAGTGTTTCTCTGTTTAAGCGTGTACATTCGGATCCCAATAAGAATTTTCTTAAAGTATTTTTGTTCATAATTTCATCCAACATTTAGTTACTTTGGTTTCTTGGATATTTTATACAAGTATTAGAAAAGGTAATAAATGTGTAGGTAGATATTTCAGTCCATTTTAATGAGATTCTATGTTCGAGGAAAAATGTCTATGTGTTTTTATTGTATTTTTGTAACAGAAAACTAAAAGAAAAACGATTGGATCTCATTTATAATATAAAAATGCTGTAAGTGAACTTTGAAAAAGAATGATAACTGAAACATGAACGAATAGAAGTTTGTGTAATCCGCGCAATGTTTTGACTGGTCTGTTGGTGGAGTGTTTAGTGACCGTAACTGCTAAACCGGAGGTCGTGGGTTCGATTCCCACTCAGGACATATCTTTGTGTGATGAACATTTTGTTCTGTGTCTGGGTGTAATTTGTCTATAATATGTATGTATCTAGAAATATATAAGTATGTTTATCAGTTGTCTGGTTGCCATATCACAGGCTCTGCCTAGTTTGGGATCGGATGACCGTGTGTGAGTTGTTCCAAGATATTATTTATTATAGATATTAATGGAATTAAATTACTTCTTTTCTTTCACAATAAATTTTACTCAGCTGTACGCTTGAGATAAGCAAATATAATGTAAAACGACGTACAGTGTTGTCTTTGTGCACTGATAGTAAAAAGCCCCATAACCAAAACTAAAAAAAACATTTTTAAAAAATGTGGGCCGACATAACTCCTGTGTTCGATAGCCTGTTCTATACCTCACTAACAGTTCGGTAGTCTGCCGGACATACAGAATTATCTTAAATAAAAATGAGTCGTATTATTATAGTTTAAATGCTGCCATGGGAAAACGAAAAAACACAAAAACTATCAGTTTAAAATAACTCTTTTCAGAGCCCTTGAATATTTTTCTGTTTAATTTTAACAAGTAAAATTAAGCATATTTCTAGATATATTTTGCACTCGTCTAGAAAACTTGAGTATTTGTTAAAGTCAAAAGTTATGTTCGGTTTAGTTTTATACACATTAAAATTATTAATGTTTTTTTAAAACGATATGAATGATTAGTCACATCACTAAAACCGCATTAGAATAAATTTAAATCAAATGTGTGCATAAAAGTTAAAATTAATCTTACTAAAACAAACGTTTGCACTTCAAACTCAAATGTTTACAGATTTATTAAATAAATATGTATCATTTGTATAAAAATGTGTTTAAAAGGAACATTTGCACGTAACAATTGGGTGTGTGAAAACGTTAGCTGAGTCAATACACACAATTCGTCCAGCGTTTTGCTCCCATATTTGAGCTTAAATATTGTTGCCAATGTAAATCTGAACTGTAACAGTGAAAGTTAGGATTGTACACGTACAGTGTACAGTTGGAATTTCAATACGTTTACCTAAAGAGTTTTAATGCACTACGGTTTTATTTACATAACTGCCCAGAAAAAGGAGCGTTGTGTTTCATGGTGCGTAGGTGCGTAAAAACTGTTAATTTAATTCCACAAAAAAGTTATTTTGATTTACTTAAGCCTCCTGGTGTGTTTCAGGATAACGTAACGCTATTACTGTGTTTTAAATGCTCTCAGGAATAGTGTAGCTTCTATTAAAATATTTTCTTTATATGATCAGTTTTCAAAGCTACCCTCCCCATACACAAACAAAACTAATATAATCTTTTTATAATAATATAATATAATATCTTGGGACAACTCACACACGGTCATCCGATCCCAAACTAGGCAGAGCCTATGCTATGGCAACCAGACAACTGATAAATATACCTACTTATATATTTCTAAATACATACATATTATAGACAATATTAGTAACTTTACAAAAACCTGGAAAGAAATCAAGTAGGTACTTAGACAAGAGAATAAGGAGTTCAAAATGGTTTACCTAAAGTAGTTAATATTAAGGCCGAATTAAAGAGGTAGAGATCATAAAAAAAACTTAGAATAGCTATTTTATCGTCCTTATTTCCAAATAAGTTAAGCCTTGAGAGTGACCTATATTATTTCCTAATTCTAAACAACTTGATATTTTTAGCCTTATAAATAGGCTCTACGGGTACGTAGTATCTATTTATAGATATTTGTGTAAAGCGTTCAACAGTGGCTCACTTGACACTTTGTTTTTATTTGCCTAAAAACCTGCATTCAGTTTATTTTTAATTCGTAATGTTTGCAAAACGTTGTTTGTAATGAGTGAAAATTAATATACCTAATATTAAGTCAGATGTTCATATATATCTTACTGCAAATTACTATGAAAATGTTGAGCCATTATATTTGCTAACAAACAAAATGCAAATGATATTCTTAGTTAAATGTTTCCCCCCGCGACCCCGCAGTACATATAGACAAAGAGCTAGATGAAACATTTATTTTATTACACTGCAGATAGGTGTGAGGGAGCACAAATATATGCTTAGACTGGTTCGTTCTGATTAGAGCCGGGATCTCACTCAGAGCAATTCTCTGCTTTTGTGTGCAGGGATCAGTTTCACTTTCAGATAGTTTCTAAAGCAATCACAAAAGTACTGTGAGATAATCCTTTTATTGAATTCGACAATTGGGTGATTTTTCCGATAGAGATTTAAACATTGTATACATACAAGAGCATGCAAGATATTACGTCGCAGTCAGTTTAAATTAAATCATGTTTTGCCGTAGGTATAGGCGTATTAATATTTCCATAACATTGAAAAAAATAAGAAATATAGAATAGGTACTTACAAAGTTTATAATTTAGAAACCATAAATTTTCTTATGTTATAATGTCATTATTCCGTAAATTTTGTAATAGTGTCAGAAAGAAAAATAGGTTGACGTTCATCTGATAAGTATATCTCTTCCTTTTTAGTACCTACCTACACCTGTGTGGTTGTTTAGTAGACAGTACGTATCCGCCGTAGGATATTCGGCCAAAGCTACTAAATCTATGTCATCATATTTATTTCTGGGCATTTATTGTAAATATTTTTTTAAGTTATCTTAACTAAAATGCTAGAGTGAGTTTGTTTGTTATGGATTCGAATGAAACTTGGCAGACGGGTAGATCATAATATGGAAGTATATTTCCTTGAGATGATTTCCGATAATACGCGGGCGAAGCCGCGGGTGGCAGCTAGTCAATTTTACAAATTTAGTATCTATACTTAACATTCAAATAAGTTCGATATACGAGCGAAACGAAACTTAGGTAAGTTTTGCTATGACACTAAATAAGTATATAGGCAAATACTTCGCTATATTTGACCGCTGAAGGGTCATTCGGCTGTCCGGGAGGACATCATCCCTTCATTCTAGTCGGACGAAGACAGACCACATTTATTTTGAATAAAGATCCCAGATCTGTAAATTGTACAAAGTGTTTTGAATCTTTTTTTAGATTTCCTATATCGCAGGAAAATCCTAAAAGATGTTAAGTGAAAGAAAAAAAAGAACCATGAATTTATACATAAATGTATTGAAAATCTTCAAATTGAATAAAACAATCTGAAGATAAAACAGTAAATGTGGAGCCGATTACATTCATCTCTAACACAGTCAACATTGACCTACCCGATTCGGATTACAAGCAATTCTCCCATTATTTTGTTATTTCAAAACACATCTCAAAACAATCTTCTATTCTCATCTTTGTCGTTCGTTAACCCCAAAAAAGTATTAAATTACTGAAAGCCAAAACAATAAACAAAGGCTGAGAGGAAAACCTTATAAAAACAGGAAACACTTTTTTTAGAAGTTATGATTAAGAAGGTTGGAAGGTGATTGGACTTGATACAATTGAAAGATATATATCGTGGAAATTATACAGAACATATCAATGTTAAAATCGCAATTAGTAGATACATTATACTGGTTCGAGGTGGCTCGGGACAAAAGTATCTGGAAGGTGGGCGAGAACCTTGCCCAGCAGTGGGACAGTCCAGGCTAAAATAAAAAAATACATCATCCAGGGGGGTTTCCATAATAGGAAATATAAAAGAAATAACAAAATATTTTACGTTTTCAAATCGGAACAATATTTTAAAGAGAATTCTTGACATAACATTTAGTTCAGAGTATTTATTGAAGGTGGCTAGTCGCCCCGCGCAGGATGTTTAACAACGGGGGAGGATCCTCAAGGTCACTGGGATTATCGATGTTGGGGGAACTCCACCGTCGATGTTTTGCCAACCTGATACTAGATATACTTTTTTATTTAGATTATGGCAGGTAAAGTGTTGATAAGAGGTCCAGAAATAAAATAAAACTCATTGTGGTAGGTCCCTGGATATGTATACATTTAGGCAATGCTCAATAATTTGGTCTGTGAGGTAAATCAAAGTGCGGTTGTGTATCCATCTGAGCTTTTAATTATTGTCGGTCAAAGGCAAAAATTCATCAATATGAGTTATTTTGAATGGCGTTTATTATGTTTCCGGTTCATTAAACTCACAATTTCATACATAAAAGCCCTGCATAGTGTCGCCTTTATCGCAACAACCATTATCATCTGCTAGCATAACTTGAGTTAAATATCTGGGCGTTGTTCCATACTCTCGGTACCACAGCATGCGGTACCGAAAGTACCGAAATTCATGTCCGGGATCGTGTAGGGACTTCAAAAATTCATCGGCAGTGACACGTTGTTACACTACGGTACCTACTGGAGTTTAAAACTCGCTCGAGATAGTTCTTAGGATGTTTCTACCGAGTTTTTATCTCTTAAGGAAAACGGGGTGATTTATCTGAGGCTTGTTTTTTTTGTGGTTTTCGGTCGAGGTCAGGTGAGATGAGGTGAGATTGTTCTTGTTGTGGATATGTCATCGGTAAATTGCAGACTCCGAAAGATTGTAATAAATCTTGATTTAATTATAATTTCTCGACATATTAATAAAAAAATCGTTTTGTTTACAATTAATCCCATCGAAATTCAATCGTTTCTAATATAACGATATTTAAAAATCTTACGGCGTTGCTATTTTCCGGTGACAGATATAACGTTTACGTATATACGTTTATTTCTAAGTAATTTTAAATTATTTTCTTACCATATTTTGTAACTATGGTCTCACTCTAAAAAAAAAAAAAATAGTAGAAAAATAATAGTAGTGTCCCTACACTACTATTATTTTTCTCATTCTCGATCAAGTCGGTTACGTGAACTGTATTTTGATACGAGTACGTAACAAAAACGTTGAAGAAAAACTCGTTTCGAAAACCTAAACTGGTAACACTCCAAAACTTGAAATTTCTACTGAAGAGCGCTTCCACTGAACTCGATATACCCTCACACTAGCAGATTAGTTTTCTGTGATATTCATTTTAGTATACACACACTGATCCGTCTTTTTCACGGGTCGAACTCGGATTTCCCCGGAACATCAAACGCGAGAAAATATGTAAACAACACGCGACTGCTTTGTCATGTAAATAATGTATTTTTCTAGTTTAGTAACACGACTTCTTACGGGAGCCGTAATACCGAGGCCGACTTTACTATTAAATCCCTCAAACAGCTTACATTGAAAATGTCGTATCTGTTTTCTATGTAAAAGGAATTGGCTTACATAGAGTACAAATAGAGTTCGACGCTTATATTGCTGTGAATATCTTTTATGATGAATCTATTGACTGGGTGGTAAAAATACTTTAGAACGCCATCGTGTCCGATTTTATTGCAATTTTATTGCTCGATAGCCCAACGATGATATGATTAACGCTACCAGGTGCCACTAAAGGCGAGTGTAGGTAGATAAATGCTTGATTTCCGATTTTATATATTTTTAATATGCGGACGTCACCAGTGATATATGAAAGTTTATCTCAAGGCGCTGGACGGGTGCCCTAAGGTCCCGCGGAGTTGGCCCGGCGCCAGCTCAGAGGGCTCCGCTGAGGAAAATACGCCACCATCGGATACGAACTAGGTACATTCAATGTACGCGTTTTAATGGAGCTTGTTGAATTATTATTTTATTCTGCCGGTTTTGCGGTTCCGCAACGCGCCAATACGGCTCATGTTATAGTTAAATATTACGTCACGGAGCGGTAAGTTGGCGTTATTCGGTTTAATGGAGCTCCAGAAAATATAATCGTTCTTGTGGCGTAATCTTAAAGATTTTCAGGGAGTGGAGGGCGTGACGTAACAAGAACAATTGTTTTTGACACGAGCGATGGCTCCTATTACGCGATTTTATGTTTCTTTGTGTGTGTTTTACGTTCTAAGATGATTAAATGTTATTGGCTCTGTAGAGATATTTATTTTGGTTTTTGTGTTAAACATAGGTACTTATTTTTTTGAACACGCAGATTCTTTATCAATTGAACCGTATTAACTGATAACANATATGTGATAGATGATTATTGGCTCTGTAGAGATATTTATTTTGGTTTTTGTGTTATACATAGGTACTTATTTTTTTGAACACGCAGATTCTTTATCAATTGAACCGTATTAACTGATAACATAGTCAGATGGTAAAAATATCCGACACTATAAGATCGTCGTTGTTTCGTAAATAACAAATCCGCTGACACTTGTAACCGCTCAGCGGAAGCTACAATGCAATCGGAGCGTATTGCCTCGTTTATATCTCTTTGTGGTGTTCACCGGTCGGCGCCGGACGACGCCGGACGGTTGTCGGCCGGCTGCCTGTTCAGGTGCCCACTTTGCGTGTAAGGCACGTCGGCGTCGATTCGACTTAACCAATAACGACATTTACCACGATACGAACAGCTGGATGCAACTTTCAACAGAACTGCAAACAAACTTTATCAAGCGGAGATTGATCTGTTTCAAACTGACGTTCAAAACGCATTTGAAACGAAAACAATCTTCTATTTTTCACATTACTTCAAGGCCGCTGTTAGTTTATTGATCCCTAATTTTAAATGCCGATCCTTTGGAATCGGAATTTAAAATTTGCTTTAGGAATTTGGTTTTATAGTTAGACTAATTTAGTGTCAAAACCTTAATCAATTCAGAATAGTAGATAAGCCAAAAATTCAACCTGTAGTTACAAATAAATTAAATTAACATTTGTATTTTTTATGAATTTATTAATAACCAGTGGAAATGGCGTCCGACATAAACTTCAAGCACAAACCTACTTTTCTAAAGACTCCCAACACAAAAATATACAGTTTGTATTGATCTTTCAAGTTATGATATTAAGTTATATATACTTAGGTAATATTTAGATACAAGCGTCGTTCAACAAATTTTATTTCTTAGTTTAATTTTATTCACTAAGCGGTCCCCCGACACGATTTGTTCACTTTAACAGGTTTTTGTGTTGGGAGTTTTTTTTTTAAATTTCGGATTAAGTAAACAGCCACAAAAGATACAAAGTACCCACATAACGTTTGTGATCACATCTCGCTTTATTGGCTCGTGTTTTCTTAGGTATGGTAATCGATGCCGGCTTGCGGAGCCGCGCGGTTTCGTCAAGCGTTCAAAGATTTACACATCGTTTTTTTCCTGTCTTCATATTTAATTTCTCGTTTGCCAGAGGCGTTCTTGTGAATGAAATGATTTAGACGAAAGGACTTTTATTTTTAGGTGGTTTGAACTTGATTGTTTTTAGGGTTCCGTACCTCAAAAGGAAGAAACGGAAACCTTCGTCGTCCGTCTGTCGGTCTGCCACGACCGTTTTTCTCAGGAACTCGTGGAGGTATCATGTTGAAATAAATTTTAAATACGTTGGTCAATGGTACCTTCAAACTCTATATATTGCTATTTGTGCATCATGTTTGTGTCATATTTTGGTACTCGCTAGTAAATCAAAACTTCCCGTTAACCTAGAAACATGAAATTTGTCATGAAGCACAAATAATGGAAAAAGTTTGATAATTGATCATTTGTAGTTTTATCATTTAAAAATCATGTTTTGCGATTACACACTTGCAGTTGATGATGACGGACATCGATGCATCTGCAACTATAGTTTTCACCTCAAAGCACCACTTCAAAATCATATTACAGGAAAACTGTTCGTGTCACAATAATTCTAATTTCAGTTCTATGGTACTAAAGCATGTTCTTAACATAATGAGTTTAAAAAAATCTTCTGACACACAAAAAGTGTTTTTTTGTTGACCAGTGTTATTTTTCAATGATTTTATTAAATATTCATTTAGCTTGGTTGTAATTAGCCGCGTGGTGTTTGATGAGACGGTTAATTTGGCGCCCAATTGGTCCCAACGAATCTAATTAGTCTCATTTATAATACACAATCTAAACCATGTCAAAGCAATCAAATAGGGCTGGCACTACCTACCCATACAGGCCTACGTACCGACTTTCAGATTGCCTTTTCAAATAAAAAATATATAAAGTCGGAAAAATTCAAACTGCCTGCCATTTCTTCCGTTATTAAAATACTGACTTCAATGATTGCAGTTCGTTTTATAAAACCGGCTCAACTATAAATAATAAGAGAAAAATAAAACAAAACGGATAATTGCAATTCTCGCAGCGTTAAACTCTGTAGTATTATTTTTTAAAGCCAACCTGTTGTTGGCGCTTAGTAGTATTATTAAGAATATTCTTTTGATATTAGAATTTTCTTTGGTATCAAAGTTTGCAGAGATACTTGTTCAACTTTTCCACTTTTCAGATGATTGTTTCGGCGAGAAAACAACCGTTTGAGTGTAGTCTTGAGCGTCTACACTTATTAGCGTTTAGCGATATAAGAAGTAGGTGTACAAGTCGGAACACTATTTGACGCAAATATTATTATTAGGATTGTTGCCTGAATTGCGTACTTAGAAAAACTAATACCTTCGATGAAACTTCACGCTTGAAAAATACACGGTATTATGACGCAACAATAAATATCGTACTATCTCAAAACGGAAAACCTTGGTCCCCATTCAAGCAGAAACAAATATTTTGGGCGCTGCATGTAAATATCCTTTCCCTCATTTCATATCATGCCAGCAAAAAATAAAGGCGCACATGCATGAATCGTTCAGATATAGCTCGGTTCATTTGCTATTCAAGCTGTTCGTTATTCTTCCTCCGTTGACACTATTCATCCCGTGAACTTTAAAAACTGCGAGGGAATGAATGCTAACTGCCTCAGTAATGTCGTTCACTCGTTCACTCGTTCTCTATTCAAAACTTTCATTTTAAAATGTTTTTGTTTATTTATTTGTGCCAATTTTAATTGGGTTATTTAAGTCGTGGGCCGGTGGTTGACCTGTTTCTTGACGGCTTGGCTGCGACGCTTTTTGAGTAGGCCACCGTATTGTTTATATATTTTTTTGTGTTTTCGTTTCGTGGCACAGCGGTTTGTTAAGGATATTTGCGACAAGAGAAATGAAAACTTAAATTAATAATAATAACAATATAATTAAAAATAATCAAAAACAAGAATAAATCTTGTTTTAATTTTGTGGTGAGTAGAGGTTTATAATATAATCAGAGATGATGATGATTAGTAGGTAAATAAGGATGTGCAACTAGCTTATTATGGAATTTAAAATTTATCATGGCAAATAAAAACTGCTATGTTCAAGCCTATATTCATTACTGTAGCCACAATTTAAGCCACACAACAACACCAAACACGATAAAAACCTACCAACACAGAACGCATTCATCTTCAACGTAGCAGACGTTATTACTAAAGGCCAGCAGCACAGCTGATGCTCGAATCGCTTTAGTTCGGAAACAGTTCGATATTGTTGAAAAATTCCTTAAAACGTGACCGGGAACGCTCCGTACTTCTTACGAGGCGTGCGGGGTACTACTTACGAGGCGTGCGGGGTACTACTTACGAGGCGTTCGGGGGACTACTTACGAGGCGTTCGGCATAAGCGTCCGTTGCCATTTCGAGCTAGAATATTGTTTAGCTAAGAAACATTTCGTTGGCTTGTTGGTTTTTTATTGGTTAGCTAGAGACTAGGTGGGTTAATTTGTTCTGTTCTTTCATTTACTTTGACTTCTCTTCTGAAAGCATGATGAAGCTTAGAAAGCTGACTAATCTCATGTTGGGGGTTCCGCTAATTGTCATAAAATGTTCTGTATCAAATGCTCAAATGACATTATGTATACTTCATGCAACAATACTTTACCAACATTATCATCTAAAATTCATGTAGTATATTGTCACTGGGTACTTATCGTATAATAATTATGCGAAGATAATTATTATCATTCGGTAAAACATTTGGGTAAAACTAATATTTGATCTAACCGTTGTCCGAAGAGCAAGGGAAGCGAGTTCAAAACGAAAATTACAAGAAACGAAGTTAAATAATTACTTGTTATTTTAAAATTAATTGTACCATTCATTACACACCCCATATTGGCTGTTGCGGTAGGTAACATTTGTCCAAGTTGACATGGGATTTGGCTTCAGCTACATTTGAATCGGCTGTGGACACACATTGGGCGAGCTGATGTAATGCGCCTCCATTATTATGTGCAATGGTTTAGAAAGACGGCTAACCTAGGCGGTGACGGACCTCTACAATAACACTACCTCCACAATAACACTGCTTTTGGGATGGAGAATGCTCCATTTTCCCAAATTAATTTTACAGCTGCCAACCTGCAATCAGTTAAGAGATTTCCAGACGGATCGGCCACTGCACTTCGACTTAANACTAACAATAACACTGCTTTTGGGATGGAGAATGCTCCATTTTCCCAAATTAATTTTACAGCTGCCAACCTGCAATCAGTTAAGAGATTTCCAGACGGATCGGCCACTGCACTTCGACTTAAAACGAAACCGTATAGGTAGCTCATAACTGGCCGGAAAAAGAGTTAATCAACACGAAAAGAGAGAGAGAAGAAGATAATGTGCAGTGACATATTACGTGTGGCCTATTTATGCTGAGTCTGGTTTCAAAGCGTGGCAAAATCGCAATCGCCGCGCTCTCGCCTTGCTCTTACCTCGCTGCCACCTTTACTCATTAATCTTTAATGATACACTTTATGTATTTGATTATAGGCGGCTTGTTAACAACTTATTATACTGCGATTATGTGATTTGCGATAGATGGTATCAAAAGCGAGGCATTGATACGAGGCGCAGAGAACTATTATTACCCAATTAATTTGATTTGAGCTTGTTCGCGCGTATGACATTGCTAATTTGTGTTAAGTAATTCATAACCTCATATACGCGTGGTTTATGTCTTCTTGTCATTCGCATTGTTTACTTGTTCTTTAACTGTTTCGTGTTGTGACTATTGTGTGTCTACTGTTTTTACTCCTTCTGTGCTGCAATTGTGAAATCGTGTTGTGTACGGTCAATATAATCGTAAATGGAACAGTGACTGTTATTTTTCTCGCTCACCGTACACATACCCTCACGTACCAAAAAATGTATACAAGTATATACACAGAAATGCTTGAAATAACCATGCAAAGATTTTCTTTAATATCATTGCAAGTAAACTTAACGCAACATTTTATATTTGAACGCAACCACCAGGTCGCGTAGAAACATAAAATGAGTAATTTTCAAGAAAGTACAAAAAAACCTGTCCTAAATGACTGTTAGTTTTGCATCAATGATATTGTGGATGAGGCACTAATTACGGACAACAAAACTAATAAATCATTAACACCCATAATAATGTATGCTTACTGAAAATTATCGTGCTTTTGGCGGTTATTTGTGACGTCACACGTGGCTGCAACAAGGGCAGTAGTACAGTTGCAGCCATAACTCATAAATTAAAGTGACATAGTTTAAAATTGGCCACTTTTTAGCTATACATAGAATCCAACTGATTTCATGTTGAAACCTTTCTAATGCAAAGATACTCTAAATTGCAAAATAGCAATCTCAACAAATATAATAGGTAAAATTTAATAGCATTGCGGGCCCATTCGGGAGCAGCAATATAGCCGAGGACAAAAAGATAAATCATTAGCGAGCCCATTAATGTATGGTGCCACAAAATCACCGGTCGTGTGACGTCACGCGCGCTGCACCGGTACACTCGCATTCATAATTCAAAAGTGTCATTGTCGTCAGCCGGCTTGACTAAACCCGTGTATTTTACCTCATGCGAGGCTGTTATTGATTCGCAACCCGATGATTTAATTGGCTTAGCGATGTCAACTGTCAGGATTACTGTGTCGCCAATATTTCTGTTTGAACATCGAGGTTTTGGTAGGAAAAATCCGATTTAGTTTTATTCTCAAGGGTATTCAAATTGGGTGTTGTCAATTATTTGGACTCAAACCGGTGCCCCTGTACTAAGGAATCCGATTTTTCAAAGGCCTTCGTCTTGAACTTTATTATTGTTTTCAGATACGTATACCTATCTTCATTTATTTTTGGAGTTTATTCCTTAAGAAACTATTTTCATATTTAGCCCGCGGTATGAAAATTTTATGAGNAAACTTCGTCTTGAACTTTATTATTGTTTTCAGATACGTCTCTCTTCTTCTCTTATTTTCTTTTTGGAGTATCTTCATTTGTTTTTGGAGTTTATTCCTTAAGAAACTATTTTCATATTTAGCCCGCGGTATGAAAATTTTATGAGGAGTAAAATCGAGTGTTATCTAAAAGTGAGGCGTTACGTTCCTTTGCGCAACGTACTTTGCGCAACTTTCACTTCGAAATTATGTATGTGTGCATTTACAAAGTATGCTCAGCTTATTTAAAATGCTTTCAGTTACCCTCTTTTTACATAATCTACACAAAAATAGTTCTTAAGGAGTAAACTCCAGTCGTGCACACACACTTTTTTAAAAACACAGCCCATTTTTAGCTTTCACTCTAAACTCCTTCTGGAAAAAAATTGTCGCCTTGTAAAAGTAAGATAAGAAACAATTTAGTTCGCAACTGTACCTACTTACGACGAGCTGTCAGCTAGCCAATGTTAGTTATTTAAATAATTAGTTTCTCAAATGCAAATCTTCACAGTTTTAGATCAAACAATATGCCTAGCCATTTTCCAACTACGTTGCAGTCGGTGTCAGGTCAAACCATAGAGCGCCAGCCTATCTGGACTCCATAACCCAGCTGGTTAACATGAAAAATCTTGGCAAGACTGGTGGTTCATTTTATGGCGTGTCTTGAAAATATTCCAGTTTCTATAGTTTTAATATATTTTAAGTAGATATGTATGTCATGCTTTTTGGTCTACACTGAATACGTATTGTGTATTTCTTTTTCTTTTAAATGTTTGTTTAATTCTTTTTATGTATAAGTAACTGTGCTTTTATGATATGAGTTTTCTTTTCTTGTTTTACAAAATCTATGTTTTATTCATCTATCTATGTACTTAAACCTGCTTGCCTAGATTCTACTAGCCAAGTTAGTGGAGGAAGGGGTATCAAAAAGATAATACATTACAAGTTTTATTTTTTTGATACTCCCGCATCGTGCCTATCTCCAAATGTGCCACAGAAAATGCACATCCCTCGAACCCGTTTGTATTTGGCGCTGGCTCTGCAGCGCGTCCGGTGTAAAATGGCCGGCATGCGGTCAGAGGTGCTCGCAGCGCGACCATGGGGCGTTACTTCCCTTTTGAGGCTATCTAGCGCGAGTGTTAAATGATACATGCCTGTTTGCCTTTCCGAACTGGTCTCGACTGTTTGCCAGGTTGTGATCGAGGTCAGTACGTACGTTAGAGTGCAGATAATGAGGCTGGGATCATCCCGGAAATAAATGTTAACCAAGTTGAAGGCATCATTAGTACTTTTTGTAAAGGCTTCGTCGCAAACTTGAACCCCTATTTGACCCACTCTCGGGTAAAGGGTATTTGCACATTTTTCTGCACTTCTATCACTTTAGTTGATATCTAGATGTTGGGTGTATGTATTGTCTGTGATTTAGACTGCCCTGAAACTTAGCCCCGGAATTGTTTCACAGCAAAAATATCGTCAAAAACATTTCCTAAGTTAATAAATTAAGTTAAAAATAACCAAGGCCGTATCATAAAGCCTTTCTTTTCTCTTTAAACCATAAAGACAATGTTGACAAAGACCACATTGTTACCACAAAAAAGCCGTTAACGCGATCGTAAAAATTCAGTGGTTCCTACCACACGCGACCACATATTGACACTGCGCGAGTAACCAGTGACGGAGCCACGTGCTCGCTCGCGACATAACTATACACCCTGTGTTATTGTAAGTACCAACTGCAATTGGATTGTTTCTATTTTTAGGTTTCTTTTAAAAAAGTTGTCAAAGATAGAGGTGTTTGATAAATAGAGGTAAGTATGTATGTTGAAATAATGAGAGTGGTGTAAGCATTAGACTACAACGTATCGTTAAGTAGTGTAGAATGTTATTAAAAAATCTTGATTTTTAAAAATGTTCATTCTTGTGAAAGATTAGGAATAACAAATAAAATTTCCAATATTTCACTGAATAACTTAAACATCAACTGGTTCTAAAGACTATGGAGATGGCTATTTAAAAAAAACAAAATTCATTGTCTGTAAAGTCGGTTTACGGACGATAGTTTAACGTGACATCGTCATAACAAAACATTGATGAAATTATTGCATGTTTTTAATGAATAAAATTGAATCGTGCAGCGCTCTCGCTCCGATCGTAACGTTACAATGAGCGTAACGTTACAATGAGTCATCCTTTTTCGTGCGTGCAGCCGGCGTTTATCGATTTATTAGACGTTGTCACGTCTAAAATCTCGTTTCTCAGCACTTGCCAAAACTTGAACAACAGAGACACGATCACAAAATGTTCCACTAAACTCAAACTACCAAGTAACTACAACTATCTCCTCAGACTAATACGAAGCTTTTGCTTCTGAAAGAATTTTATTCAGAGAAATTGCGGCCCGGGAAACTTTCATGCAAGCGCTCTCCATTAAGAGAACTCGCTAAGAATCAAAAGTTGCAAGTTGAAAAGTATTGTGCTACCTGTTAATGCCACATGTACTCGTGTGTAAGGTACGGGATAACTTTTTGCAACAATTGCCTTGGACTCTCGTATTGTTGCGTCCGAGGCTTTTGAATCATGTTTCATGTGGAAAGTAATATCTTCTTTGTGCCTGGTCTGATCAAGAGTGTGGAGTAAATCAAACTGGTTGGCATAATGTATTTAATTATGTAGATGTACTTTTTTGTCTATTTTTTATTTTTTTTGTATTAAGTAACCCACACACTGTAAAATCAATTGTTTGCAATATTTGTAAATATGTGAGTACCATTTATTGTAAAACTTTTATTTGAAAAGAGTAACTATGGAGTTTCTTGTCCGTTCTTCTCCATAAAAATCTACCTTTGTGAATGGACAGTAGAGTCGCTTTATTTTAATACATATGTATTCTTTTAACTGTAATGTTGACGTTCAAAAGTGCCTTTTAATGGCCTAATTGGAATAAACGTTTTGACTTTGACTTGACTTTGACTTTGTTTCTGCCACCAAGTGGTGCTGTTGTGTTCCAGCACTGCGATTACTGTCTCATTAAAATCTGACTAGTCTTTTCCCAACTTTATAATTATGTTGGGTTTGGTTTCTGGATCAGAAAGAAAAGAAAGAAAACTTGTTTATTTGGCACACATAGATACACACAATATAGGTAAAAATAAAAGAAAACTTAATTTTAAAACAATTATATTGTGTCCAGTTCAGCAAAATGCCAGACAACTAGACACTGGTTTTCAACTGAACCTTACGTTGAAGTGACGGATGTGAATCAGTTTTGTGAGGTTGTTAAATATACAGGTAAATAGATAAATGTTGATATGTATAGACAATATATTTATATATAATTATAATAATATGGCGTCCAGTGATAAAAAAAAAACATGCGGGGCAGTATTTGGGGACTGCCGATAGAAATGAAAACTAAGCGAAAGCTAAAGCGTTCGGTGACGATGACGCGAGTTCCATGATTTTTGCTCACCCAAAAAGTACACATATATACACAGTATACATATAGCTCATGGAAAGCGTTCGGTGACGATGACGCGAGTTCCATGATTTTCGTTTACCCAAAAAGTGCACAACGCGCGTAAAGAAGTTTTCAGTTCGAAAAAAAAAATATCATTCTGCAAAACAAACAAATCAGAGAGTATCAGCCGTGCAACTGAGTACCAGTATTTCACATGCACCGACTGCCCATCAGACCTCAATAACCCAGAAACTGGGCGGTATGGTACCTCTTGTCAAGACTAGTCAAGACCTATTCTAAAATTTAAATATTCTGTTGCTGAAGTCTTCAGCCTGTTTTTTTATGACTTTTTTTTCTAGGCTTAAGTAATCAAAGGCATGATTTATGCAAGAATCAACGGTTTTTAATAAGTATATATTATGCTCGCATACCACGACTGAATGTAGGAAATATCTGGTGGAAATTCAGACTGGATTGATGATGATCACCACTGTGAATCGGGTAGGCATCATGATACAGCTTGACTCGCTCGTAAAAAAAAAATTACGTCTTGTCATTATTAAAAAAGCTCGATAGGTTTTTGTTCTTTAGCCGATCGTTATCGGAATATAAAAAAACGAGCATTTTCCTTGAATAGCGAATTATTTTTGGCGTGAAACGAATTTTGCTTGACGGAAATTGTTTTCCAATTATTTTACGCAATATTTTTTTTTTTCTGGAAGCGTAGAAATACGAATTTCTTTACTATTTTATAGAAGATTGTTCTTTAAGATAGAACCTTAAGCTACTTAGATTTTGCGGCCATGTTTAGTTATGATATTTTTCCTAAGATTGTTTTCCTAAAAAACTGTATCTAAACGTGCCAGACGAAGTTTCTTTTTAACTTCGAAATACTAAAATTAAAGGAAAATGTATCAAGTAGTAATAATAGTATTACGAAAAGAACAAATATCTGACAGTTGCATTGAGTTAGAACTGGCTTGTAAGATTTAGTATCATATAACCTAAACAACAATCTATCGAACGGGAAGAGTATCTTTCATTCTCCAATTATTGTAAAGGACAACACAATACTGCCATATCAAAAAAGTTTTGTATGTTCGACGCTTAGTTTTGATACAACGAATATATATATACACTTATAAAGCATAATGCTATAGTGTAGATTAATATACGCAACCCCATTCCGACTTGCGCCGTCTAAATGATTCTGTTTGTCAGGGCAAATTGAACTCTGTTTCTAATACCAAAAGTACACTTTTACAGATCGACAGGACTAAGTGCTAAGCGTTTAGTTATTTGGAAGTTCCAGCAAGTTGTTGAAGCAGTTGAAAGTTCTGCAGACAGAGATCCACGGTGTATAAGTGAGAACGGTTTTAAGTTTGCCATCAATTATGCTTTTCATAAAACAGGCGGAATACTTAACTGAGTCTCGAACTAAAAATAGTACCTGGATGTTTTTTTTTTTTTTGGTAAACGTTTTCTAAAAATGAAACCTAGCTTGATCGATTTATCGCCCCCGAAACCCCCTACATACTAAACTCATGAAAATCGTTGCAGCCGTTTCCGTGATTCAGATTATACATATACAAGAATTACTCGTTTAAAGGTATTAGATGCTAAGACGAGTTTGGTTAGCAGGCCGATAAATAAATAATTGAATGAAACTGCAATCGACACAGTAAACTGATCGTCCAGATAGTCAAAGAGGAAGTCATGAATAAAGCCAAACGGCGACATTACACGACTTCCATTAATAATGCGAGCACTATTGTAAAACCGCCTTTTCCGACAAATCGCTTAGGCCCGTTGTGCACGACAACCATAACGTTAGCAATATAACACTAATTTAGCTGGTTAGCAGCTAAATAGGTATTTCTATTATGAAATTCTAAGAACGCCAGCGGTCGTGGGCCGCCTTATATTTCCAGTTTTAAAATCAAGTTCATTTTCACCGGACAGCGATGGATGCGCTTTACTCTGAAGTTTAAACAAAAATGTATAAAGCTCAGTTACCGCCGCTCGCCGGACGATATCGGAGCGCTCATGATATGTGGCTGATATTTTTCTCCCTTAAGCTATTAACCGTCGAACGCCACCCGATGCTGGACCGACGGAATTAAATATATGATCAATTACTTCACGCCCGGGTAACAAATAGTGGCACTGACGGGTTCGGTTAATAATATATCTATGAGACCCGCAATGGCTGTCGAGTGTTCACCAATGTGGGAAAACATTTCAAGCCTCGACGGTTTGAAATATTTCGTTTAAAATTCTGAGACCCGATGTAATACGTGTGGAGTCAAGTTCGAAAACGTTCGACGTGAACGTGAACGATCAAATGTTTGGTAATTGAAAATGTTGAAATGTTTAGCTGTTTCGGAAACCAGCCTAAGTCTAAAATAGTTATATTCAAGAAGAGTCTGATCGTTTTGCGAGAAGTGGCCGCTACATCAACATCAAAGTGACACATTACTCGTCGTCGAAGAGATATTCTTAGCGGGAACTTTGACCAGGCTAGTACTCGAAATTGCGATATCCGAAACACATGACCTCTGAGACATACAGTGCACATCTAGGTCAAAAACATAGCGGCGGCGGCCGGAAAATTTAACTTAGCATCACGAATACACTGACTCGCCTAAAATATTGGATAGACTGCTGGCATTCCAATATATCACTTGTAGGAAATCGCATATAAAAGCTGAATACTTAAAGATTTGTATTGTAGAATTTGATACAAATGGTTGCGGTTTTATGTTCCGCAGTGAATTTATACAGGAGGAATTTAAACAAGTCGACCACTTCAAATTATCAAAATATAAAGTGAAAGATTTGTTTGTTTGTTGAAAAGAGGTTAATTCTGGAAATATTGTTTTGATTTTGAATTTTGTGCTAATTGAATAGGCCTAGCCTTTTTCTAACCAGATGCCAGCAAGTATAACATGGTTCGACTGCCTATTTAATTATTCATTTCAGCTTTCTGACTACACGTTACGTAAAAGATCTACTATCGACAGCGACCAAATAACACTTTCTCGGGCTAATGATAAAAAAACGGATTACTAACAGGTTTTTTTTTTGCAAAACGTTGGACTGGTTTACTCTATGCAGCAACAGGATATTTATTTTTTTAGGAAACCTCTCTACACTCCGTAGAGAGGTCGTCCTAAGAGAGGATTTCCCGAAATTCTAAGGGAACGAGAAAAAAATCCTAGTAATAAATAAACGAGTACCGTACATGGTAAACCAATCCGTGCATTTCCTACCCGCTCCAGCACACTAATAGAATTTTCTCGTGTTAGCTTAGCTCGTGTTCCGTTCATTTGCCGCATACCACGCACTGTGGTCTTGTCATTGCGGACGGGGGTAAGCTTGTTCACTCACGTCTCGAATGCTCCACATTGCCCCACTATGCTCCATCTTGCCCCACTATGCCGCACACTAATCTGCAATGACCACTCATCGGTATTGGAACTGAATTCCCACTTATGTTGTTTCAGATAGTTCAGCTTTGGCTGTTTAAGAGTATTGGTTTAAATGGTTAAAGTTATGAGCTTTATAATGGTATTTATTTTTGTAAGGTTAAGTTTTGTCCGAGAGGCCGATGAGTGTGTGTGACTCTGTGTGATGATACTTGCATTCGTCTTAAATAACCTAAGTTGTTTATTCAATTTTTGTTTATTCAAGTCTTAAATAATCTTTAGTTAGTTTAGTGTTAATAACCGGCTGGAAAATACTTTTTCAGTCTGCTTAGTTTTTTTTTTAACCGGTATAGTGCCTTTTTTTTTTTTAAGGATGGGAAATCATCAAATGACTTCTTCCGCTCTGGGTGGAGCGGAAGGGCGTGTCAGNAGAAAATAGTTTTAATCTCTCATCTTAATAAACTTTTCTTGTTATTTATTCTTATTTATTAGCTGATAAACATGTAACAATCATTTAAATATATGCTGTGCTTCAATTTATGGTCCAAATTGGTATCGTGTTTACTGTGTAAACTTAAGAGTAAGCCTTTAAAATAAAACTGAGCAGAGAAATTAATTTGATCACAACCAGTAAACACGAAATGAACACTGTTAAATACAATTTAAAATATTAAAAACCCGTAAAATGCCATTGCCTTCTTTGTTTCAGCAAGAATATTGAAAAATGTTTTCACATATTATGTTTTTAAAATTAATAATACTGATATTGCAAATATATTTTGTAAAAACTGACATTTTGCTGGTGGTTGTTATAATCCCGCAGACCTTTTTTGGCTGAAAAACACGGTATTTTATTCTGTTTGAAACAAAAAGCCGAACGAACTCTCTATACATTTTAACAACGACACGAAAAATAATACCTTTGTTTGGATATTAAATAGTCATAATAGTCCATCAGTGGTTTAAATATTTTGATCAAAGATATTGAAAGCCTTTCAGTTTCAAAACATTTATATTTAGTTCGTGTTTTGTACTATATTGATGGCTGTGTTTTTGTTTCCTTACAACTTAATAGAATCTTGCAACCGTGGGACTAGTTTTCGAAGCTAGATAATATCTTGGCTAGTAGGAATTGGTTTAAACAATGGAATATTTTTCTTCTTTAGCGGCGTTGTGACTTTGGGATGGGTAAATAATGTTAAACTCGCGTCAGGACACGTGACCTGATCGAAAATTCGTAAGACGGAGGGAAAGTTCAGAAGTGTTAAATTTTTAATGTAATATAAATTGTCATGTTTGTGTACGATAGCACAATAAATGAATATTGTATTTTACCACATAAATGATAGTACTATAATTAAAGCAATTCGTGCGAAATTATTCCCTAACTATTCCAAAATATCAGAAATGCACAACGTTAATGTTCAAGTTTTCACTTCTGCCGGCACTCTCGGAGTGCAACCCGTTTTTACAAATAATATATATATTTTACGTAGCTTGTTACCACATACATTAATTAATAACAAATTCAGAACCCGTTACTCCGATAAATATCGTAGTTATCCGAGATCGAGGCGGGACCGTAGCGGTACAACGTCGTATAGTATGATGCAGATGCTAACCGTTGCAGCGGCTCGGCAATACTCCACGAACCCCATGGGGCCGGCACATCGTCCACACCGGCCTTAATGGATTTACACGTATTACGGTCCATCCATTAATTTCGAGCCGATACAGAATCAAATATTCATTTGGTTACTGACAAAGTTTATTTCAATACAATTGTTAACTCTGTTCAATGAACTTTCCGACCAAAAAAGCGTTAATCTCGATCTTGCCCACATTCTCACCCCTCCTACCCTGATAGCCACCCAAGATATACACATGTAGTGTTTACATGCCAACCAATTAACAGCAGCCACAACACAACTAAACGGCTAATAGGCCATACATTGCGCACACATGGCCAAACGTACATGCAATAATTAAGCATGCGTCACCTTGGGCACGGGTCATTTGTCGCCGACAACGCCACCAGCTAACGTTCTCCGGAATTTACGACATTCTTCAGCCACATACATCAAAACATTTTCTCACAGAATCTTGGATTGCATTCTATCTTCTTTCAATTCGCTGAAACATGTAGTAGAATTTCGATCTGGTATCGTTTTCTCAAAATGTACGGGTCCACATTTAAAGTGTACGTTTCAAGGACACGTAAGCTGAATTTTACGGCTTAGCTACAATATTGATTTTGGTCGAACAAGTTTTTGGTGTGAGGTTTGAATGGACGGACGTAATGCCATACTATCACACACACGATCAACTCTAATGACGGCTTTTTTCATGAATTGCCGGTATAATGTCGGGAATCAAAGTAATTTTAAGCCGTGTTCGCTATCTATTATCAATTATGTTGTAAGTAGAATTTTATATGAATAGGAGAGACTTTTGTTCAGCAGTTAGAAAAATAGAAACTCGTTGGATGTTTCAGTATCAGTGTCCAAATAGCTAGTTATCTAGATCCAATCCGGCAGAACTCTCAAAGACCATCAAGAACATCTGTTTGACGCCCGAATCTTATCCAGTTGCAATCAAAAATTAAACGAACCGAACCCACTTTAGGCAGATACCTTTTCGCAAAACTATACTTGATTTGACCCACTTCTTATTTAAGGTCGAGGTTAAATAGCATATTCATTTAAAGTGACGCAATTTCAAGTGACCGATGATACATTAAAATGGTTTGTAGCGACAGTCACTTATAAAATTATTTCATTTTCAGTTTTAATTTCCGAATGTCTTGAACTGATTAGAATAATTAAAACTGTTAGAATTAATTAACTTGTTTTACTAAGAACAATGTCAAAGCGTTGCAGCAACATTCGGCAGCGTGTGTTTCAGACTTCTTAGCTGCGACCGACAGAATTAGTTATTCTAAGGTTTTTGGTTAATTTCCGGTTATTTCAAGAAGTGCAGCAGATCTGCACCAGACTGTTCCTCAACCCGCGCTCGCACCCCCGGGGCCTAAACGACGTAGTAGATTTTTAAAGGGGAATTAATTTATAATTCTATTGCGAGGTTTTCTAAAGCCACCCTGCGGGCTTCGTGTGGATTTACAGGAAAATTGTTCTGATATGCAAAAAAAGGAAATCCCGCGCAGTTCCACAACTCTTAACGACGCGGACGGGAAAGTATATTAGGGAATATGATTCCGCATGTTATTTGTAAATGTCGTTTACGAGCCGAGCTAATAACATGTTCCCGCAGTCATGCTTAAGGCTTGTTTGGGAACAAGCTACCCGTGGAAATGGATTTTTATGATTGAAAAGTATAAACGCGACACCGACCAAAAGAGTAATAATAAAGTTTTTATGTGTATCGGTACGTAATTAACATTCACCCGTGTGGGTACTACGGGGAGTTGTAAAGGCTGTTTGAGACTTTTAAAATCTGGCGTGCTACCAGGCTACCGGGCTACCTACACAAGTGAAGTTGAGTTATTTTCACGCGTTAGAGAAGCTCTTTGCTCGTTTACTGCGGAAAAAAAGCACCGCGTCGTTAGAGCCAGCCGTAATGTATATCTTAATTTGAAGTAACTAGGAAATATTACGAAATCAATGTGTTTTATTTTTGTTGCTGCCAGTCTAACTTTGCAGGCACCTCACACTCTGAATCCGATAATTAGATATGGCTTATGTTTAACTGATCACCTGATTTAGTAAAATATCACAGGCAAAAATAGTAAATGATCACCAGAATATAAAACCGCATTTTAATTTAAAACTATAACCAAAGTTTGTACATCTTGCTATCCTATTAAAGCAAATGACTCCAAACAAATCGTAGTTGACCCAAAAATAGTAAATGATCACCAAAATTAAAACCGCAGTTTAATATTAAATTATAACCAAACCTACCAAAAACAAACCCTTTTTTCTATTAATGCAAGTCGTTTCTGGCACTCGCCGGCCGCTGCCGCGGCACCGCTCGCTTCGCTCGCTTGGCTCGTGCGTAGGAGGTCACAGTTTTAACCTAACCTAACCTACACATTTTGTTTAAAGAAGAAATTTGCTCGCAAAAATTTGGTGATCATTTTCTATATTTGGTCCCCAAATACAATTTGAACTACAGTCGTGAATAAAACAGCTAGAACTATTATTTTTTTAGGCTTAATATTTTTGGTGTTAAGTATATATTTTTGGTAAAAGAGCTTAGGGTATCGAAGTATTTTCTGGTGGTTATAATATTTATTCCCATTAGAATTTCCGGCTTGAAAAAATATCAGTTTCGTATATCCAAGGATGCACTTTGCATCTTACTTTGCGACGGAAAATGCATTATGCAGCTACGCCATCGGAATCGTAATATCAGGAATAATGTCCAGTCGTTTATCAAAGTCGCATTTTGTTTTTGTCACGCCAAATACAATTTGAAAGTAAGATTCGTTGTGTAACTGGGTTTCCGGTAGATTAATACATTTTAAGAAATTCTCGTTCCGTCCGTGTCGGTATCGCGTAGGGATTGCGGAGGGTTGGCTCGGCTCGCGAGAACAGAAGTTTGTGCAGCAGTTACCTCCCACGTTGATCGGCGGAGCGCTGAACGAAACACCGCAAACGTCAGTCCGTTACAACCCAACAACAGAAATGTTTTAAAATTGATTTAAGTCCGGAATATTTAACGTTGGAAATTCAGAGTTGAGAAACTTTGAGAGAAGCGTGAATGAGAGTGGCAAATTTATTGTAAGTGCGAGCTGGGGGCGGCCCGGGCGCGGGCAGGCCCCGGCGCCCGCTACATCCAGATGGTAACGAATATGCCGCGTCATCCGCAGCTTTCGAGTGCACCTCTCCGTTAAATAGACATTGGCTTTCGAGAACAGCTATCTCATTTATAATAGAAACTCGGTCGTGTCCTACCAGTTTATGAAGGAAATCAAATGACTACCCCCAGCAGGGACTGTGCATCTCAAGTTGGACAGCTGTTCTGGTAATAACTGCATTCACTGTTCTAGTTTTAGTTTGAAAGTACCGTAATATTACGAGTATCGGTCGGCCAGCAAATTGTTTCCTATTCTCTGTAAGCTGGCACCGCAAAGTGCGGAAGTTAAAAATGAAGAGTGTTGAAATAAAAGGCGTAAAAATGAATGCAAGAATAGCACAGGCCGTATTCCACAATCAGGTGGGAAAACAATGAAACGGAAGAAAAAAGAATCATTTGCCTAGAGAGCCGATACTCATCAAGCCATTAGGAAAGTGGATAACGGTTGGGAGCGCTGGAACGCGATTGTTTCTGCAAAAAAGGCGCAGAGTTACGAGAAATGCAATCAGTGTCCCCGCACTACTCCGATTCTTTTGTGATCGCTGAGTTCAAAGAAGTGGCTTGCCGTTTTAATCTTTGATCTCAGCCGATTGTTTGAGCTGTTTACATTCCAAGTTCACTTTAGAAATGATACAATAACAATTTAAATATTTTAAGTTGTGTTGGACTTTTAAAAATCTTTGACTTCTTCTGATACTCATGATTGTTTTGATATATGTAAGTATTTTTATTATGGCACTAATAAATNAAGTTGTGTTGGACTTTTAAACGTCTTCGACTTCTTCTGATACTCATGATTGTTTTGATATATGTAAGTATTTTTATTATGGCACTAATAAATGGCAACTCTATTAGTTCCTTGATACCGAAAAATTGGGTAGCCATTTAGTGTGGGCTCATACTAACAAACATAATATGTTACGTAAGTTAAAAAAATACGACTTATTACTAGCCACAAATACCAGTATCACAATTATAGTGAATTCTTTCCACTACCTGAGAGGACATACTCAATAGCGTGGCAAAGATCTCTGAAGAAACAGCATCGCCCGATACTCATGAGGAAAACACGCGCAACTGGCCCTGACCCCTTTCAGTGCCACAGAAACACACGAAATTCACGGCCGAATCTCCCATTGACAAATAACTTAAGCACTATTCATTTGTCATAACAAAATCCTAAATTTTAGCATCGTTTAAATAACAGAAGACAACTCAGTGACACAATATTTGGTCGATATATCAACTTTACTAATCTCCGTAATTAAATAACATTTAGTGTGGCACACTGAGACGTCACTTTATTTTATAATATCATTAATTATAATATATAATTTTAATTAACGGCGAGTTTTGAAGAAGAGGAACTATCTAATGAGTGTCACCCGTCTGAACGTATTGCAATAAGATTCTCTTGCGTACGATCTATAATTAAAGTAGGTATAGTTATTTATAGCTCCCATTCATTTTTCTCTTAATGTCTCACTCCGGGACTGGAAACCGTTTATTTTTCATAAATTGTTAGGTGGGTTACTATTCCTGTGTTACTTTGCATGTTGACGTACAATCTTGTCGTTGGATTAATTGGATTTGAGAAACAAACACCTTATGCTTGACTGATTTTTGTTAGGCCATGTTATGTGCAAATGATGAATGGTTTGTTTTTTAATAGGGTAAGTATAATTTAAAACTTGCATTGTGGAATATTTTTGAAAGAAATGACGTTTAATTTTCAAAATCAAAATCAAAAGTCATTTATTCAAATTAGGCTGAGTGGCAGCACTTTTTGAACGTCAAAGTTCTGCATAAAGACAGTCCCCCAAAACGCCCGCCCGTCACCACTTCCTAGTGTTTTAGCAGTTAATTTTTATATAGACCTTAAACCTTTAATGTGACGTCGCAAATGAAGCGACACTGTGGCTAGAAAAGTGTGGACACAAACAGAGAATATTAATGTTGATAATGTTACACACTCGTTCTATCGTACCGCGTATTCCCTCCCAATATCAAATACAAACTATTTATATGTGAAAAATGTTCCTGATCAAAGAACGTTGTAAAATTAATGGCGTTTCCAAAATGTCTGAAGGATAATAAGTTATTTAAACGACCGTTAAAAAGTTGGACTATTAAATCCAACTCGGATCCCTTTACGATTTTACACAGAAGATCCGCATTATCGGATCTAGCGGATGAAATTATTCATACAAACTGTTTAAATTTTTATTTTATAGCTTTTGATTATGACTTCTATTAACTTCTGTTCAATTCGAAAGTGACTGTGTTTTTTTGTTTTGTTTTGAGTAGATTACATTATTGCCTAGGACCATGCCCTGGCCTACCGCTGCCTATGCCCAGCAGTGGGATGATACAGGGTAAGATCATCAGTCAATGCGAGTTTTGAAACTCGATCGCGTCATCATTTAAACGTTCGCTTAAAGTAAAAGTCAAAGTCGATTCATTTATTTCAACTAGACTATTTAAAAGCATACGACGTCAATTTTATAGTTTAAAAATAAAAATTATATTGACTCTAGTTGCCCGTTCGCATAAGTAAATTCTTATGTAGAAGAACGGACAAGAAACTCCATAGTTACTCTTATTTTTCATTATATACTAGACTGTGCAACTTAGATTTTAGCACAAATTAACGTTAATACTATACTCAATATGTTTATTGCTTTTCTTCATGTAAACTTAGGTGGTAGGTTTTACAAAATAATGTAATATAATTTTGTATCCTATCGGGCACAGCAAATGTTAACGCAATCGAGTACGTTTGAATATTGACACTGTGGCCACTGTTTAGTTTTGTCCGCATTGTGATTGTCCTGCTATGGCTCAAGTCGTCAACTGAAATTTGTATTCTTAATGGACTAAAAGATAAAGGTAATTGCGTATCTGGAACAATTATGTTGAGTTGAGATTTCATTATCTGAATTAATTCTGCCAGGCATTACGATACTCAACTTGTAAACATTAATAAACGGTAGCTACTATGTTTCTACTTATATTCTCTTATAATTAGACTGTTAGGTTACTTTGTAAATATATATATATTATATATGATTTTAATTTGAAACAATTGCATAATTTATATTTAATAGTTTATATGTAGGTCACTACAGAATAAATTCAAAATTTATTCTTAAGACGTAATTTTAAAATGATTACGTTCTCATTGACTTCAGACAAGCTGGCTTTTATTAGTCGAGTCCAATTCGATCGTCTAATACTATCTACTCTAGCCAAGGTTAGGGCTTCAGGTCACACCAGCTGCGGCTGACTATCAATATTTTACATGAAGCGCCTGCTCGACTGGTCGGCTGATCTCCACAATCCAATTACTCGGCAATGCTGATATTATATGGTTGGATTGGTGGGACTTTGGCGATATAGTTTAACATTTTCATCTAGATTATTTGGACACGTCTTTATTAGAAAGAAAGAAAATTCTGTTTATTGGCATTATAACCTTAAAATTATCCAAAATAAATAATGAAAGCCAACAATGCCAAAAGGGCCTCAGCTCATCATAATTCCAGATGGCAACACAAGGTATACCACCCGACGCTGATTTTCAGCTGCAGCCCACGAGTGCCATACCTACGCTCGAAAAAATAGACACATATAAATTATACAAAACTAAAATATTTTTATATTAGTGTTCCCATTGCTTGAAATCAAGCTCTGTAAGATCAAGCTAGCAGTAACTCACCACGGGGACCAAGTGCGGGATATAAGATATCACTAGGTCTCGATTTTTTTTTAAGACTTGCTGTGCCCCGCGTTGTTACCCGCACAGCTAGTATATATGTATATATAAAGTAGCCTAGGCTGTCAGCTTCCTGCACACTAAATTTTATCAAAATTGGTCAAGCCGTTTGCGCGTGAAAAAGTAACAAACACACACATACACACACGCCTTTAATATTAGTGTGAAGTGTGATATGCCATTAATTTTGCGAGCAATGGTGATTTAATAAATACAGAAAATCAAACGCCTGCCTGAGTTCGAACCTGCGATTTACAACTCGGTAAGTTTGACGCTTGCACTGAGCCACCACTGATGCATTGTGGTGTGTTGTTTATGGACTGGACTATCTTGAAGTCAGTCTTAGTAGGAGATAAGAGAGCAACTACCTACTTAATGATTTATAGCGGCAACTTCTTCTGATCTCGTAGATTTCAAAGCGTAGTTGTTATCTACAGTGTAACTTATGTTAAAAGTACACTTTGTAAACAAGCATATTACAAATTAGAAGATTACATTCAGGATAAGAATGCTTGGAAACATGCTGGTCCTGCTCCATAGGACAATCAAGGGTGTAGACAAAATCCAACTGGTTGATCTATGTATTAACTTTATAGATATACTGTTCCTTTTTTTGTGTTTCTATTTTTCTGTTGACTCACACACTGTTTAATTAATGGTTCCAATGTTTGTAAATATGTGAGTACCATTTACCTAAATTTCTTTAGAAAATGAATAAGTTTACCTCTACTGGTGATACTTTGTTCTTATAAGTAGCATACTCTGGGTGCATCGTCCTCACATAATATTAAATTAATTTTTGTATACCAAATTTTGTAAATCATTATTTGAAAAGAGTAACTATGGAGTTTCTTGTCCGTTCTTCTCCATAAGAATCTACCTTTCCGAATGGACAGTAGAGTCACTTTATTAATGTAAT
>NDFZ01004218.1:45782-62088 GCA_002192655.3 Mamestra configurata
GTCACTTCGACTCTATCCACGCTTCCTGCAGTACGTCGCTCAGGAGCTGCCGCCTTCGCCTGTCGACTACCACCACATGTTACATTGCAGATGTCGTTAACAATTAAAAAAGAAACTTCGCACCTACCCATGCTGAACTTGGAGAAGAGGTACTTTTTATGTATTCAAAACGACTGAGCTTAAACAGCCGGAATTCACTGCAGTGCAATTAATTTGACGTCGCGCGTCTAAAAGTAAATTAGTGCTGCTGGATGGGATTGGAGTGGCAACCAGTGCAGAACCAGAACCGATTGAAAATACAAATGACCGCGGTTTGAGGGTCTCAATGTTGCTCGGTAGAGGGGACACTACGCGGTGTTGTTGCGAACTAAGTTTATGCCATGGAGTTTGTGGCGGCCAATATTGACGATCTATCATGCATGGCATTCATTACGAACAATTACGTTTGTTGACACAGAACACATGGAGCGAGTCCGAAGTTATTGGACTTGGATCAGTGGACACACAGAGTCAATTATACTGCAACGTCCGAAGTTCGAACCAGAAGGCCTGTTCTTATTGCTTAAATATCGAAAACTTTTTTTAAATTTCCGCAATTGCGATCAGGGCAAACGGCGCTCCAGTATTTGATACGTAAATATAAACTACTCTGCAAATGGTTGCAAGAACCTTGCAAGTACCGCTTCACTTTAATCAAATCATATAGCTTAAGAAAATAGTTCAGAAGCTGGCACACATTACTTAGCAATGAGTTTCCTGATGTGTACTAACTGGTAAACAACTCGTACACCTGACTGGTAACTAGATTATTCGGACGGTATGTATTTTGCAGCTCATGTAGAATCTAGTAGATTCTGACACAAGCATATAATTTCAAGAGCATGAGAATCGTGTTCTTGTATGCTAACAAATCAATTGTGGCAATGATTATTGTAGCACGATGATCAGTGCAATGATTAAGCAATTATCACATGATCTTCGTGGTCCAATGGAGAAGGCGAATGGACAATTTTAAACAAAAATTATGATGACAATGAAACAATACCAAAACATTATGCCATTAAACTAATACTAGGTTAGTACCTGGTATTAGTTTAATGGCATAATGTTTTGGTATTGCTGACGCTGACACCCATGACTACAAAAAACATGAGATGTTCTTCAAGTTTATACTAAAACTAGCTTACAGTGTTCCGCTATGTTAATTGTATGCAATTTTCAAGTCCTTTTTCGTTGTTTGTAAGTCGTGGACGTCAGATTGTAATCCTCTAGCGAAGCCGTTTGCATCGTCTGTAGAGCTGGTAAAGCTTACGGCTATGACTCTGAGCCATCGGTATTAATTCGCTTCGCTCTATGTCTGTTTCCCTTTTGGAACGTTTGAATTTTGTTACTGGCGATTATTCGCTGTCGTTTGAAAACATATGTTTACTACTATAACTAATGTTATACTGTTAAATTTATTTCGTGAATGTTATCCTACAAGAGTATAGAAGTTTCTAAATTCAGATTAATATTAGGTTTTCAACGAGATACCATAAATATAACAAAATAGATGCTTCCAAGTCTAGACTTCAATAAAGTATTGATATCTTGAACATTCAAATAACTGAACTCAAACTCAAACTCGACTGTCAAAGTCTTTATGAAACACGTTCGAATTGTACGAAAAAATCCCACAGAATGAACCTTTACGAAACAAAAGTAATCGCCCTTCACCATCATCAAAAGGTTTTTGACAAGGCGGCCCTCGAACATTTAAACTCGATGTAAAAAGATCAAACTCTTTGTTTTTGTTGATAAAACCGCCAATAACAGATGTGAAGCACCTGTGGATAGTCAAGATTTTGTTTACAAAACTGTTGACTTTACTACTACGACCCATTGCAATGAACTCGAGAGTTTTTAGAGTTTTGACGAATATGACTTGAGGAACACATAAAGTTTAGACCAAAACTTGCGATGAAATGATATAAACTTGGCTTTGCATTGATTAAGTGGCTCAGAAACGTTAGACGTCCCCAGTGCCTGCACGGTGTGGTCAGTGAGGTACAATGATACCGTGATGACTTTGGAAGGGAAGTGGCTACGGCAGACAACGAGGTCATAATGAGAGATGACGAGAACAAATGAAATTCAACTGATGACGTTAACAACATGACAGCTTTAAGATTGAGCTCTCATTGAGATCAGGTTATTAATACGGAGCTAAGTCTGATTCAAGGGCAAATAAATATCTAGACGTTAAAAAGAGAAAGCGTACAGTCAGACGCAGATAAAGTGGGTTGGACTGGCTAGACAGCCAGATTTTTTATATAAAGTTCTATATGAGATACTGATAGATATGAAGAAAAGAAAAACGTCGTTGTATCCGCAGCGTCACAGGAACATTTAATATAATAGATGCTGGCTAAGAGTTGACGCGTAGTCTGTGGCGGGGGACTACAGTGTCGACACCACTTTATAAACGTCGCACTCATAAAAATGTTGTATTTCATAATGTAAGGTGGCGTGCATACTGTTGCAAGATTATGAAAATATTTGACGATTTTAGAACTAGCAATCTATGTGACAAGATTTTTTCTTGTTTTATTGGCTTTATGTGAAAAAATCTCATACTGCCAAAAACGGTAAAATATCGTTTAAAATAAACCTATGTGAAATATAGATTCATTTAAACGTAATCTATGAAGATTGAGCTCTTTACTTTAAACCAAATAAGCTTAGCAATGACGTCCAAAATCAAGTCAACTGGTGGCAGACAGAAATAATACATAGAGCAGGTTAAACAGATTGGACATAGTCAACAGTTTAAAATCATCTATCACAAAATCACAATGCCAATTCCATGATCCAATTCCGAACGGGAGAGGTGAATTACGCAAATACCTACAAATTATGTGAACAGCGATTCGTTAATATGACGAGTTGCTTCGCATTCGTATTGAAATCCGGCCAAAGTCAACGAAAACAAGCCGTGAAAATATTAATCTTGTCATCTAATACCTCTGAAGGATTTAAGATTTGCGTTAAAGAGCAAGAGTGGGTGAGTCCTGACTCCTGTAATTCTTTAGTGTTATCTACTACGCTTACGAAACTGGAACGATGTGGTGAAACCGCGAGATGATTAACTTTGAAAACAAATGAGTTCGCATTCGACTTCTATGAAGCCACATGGATTTCGAGATAACTTAACAGAATAGGACTGTAAATATATTCCAAGATTGCAAAAGCCTGCATTTTTATCAAAGCTTTATTAATTATGCAAAGAATTTCGCTGAGCCTGTCTCCAGTTAAGTGCAGACTGGAGTTTTGTTAGTTTCTTTCATGTTTTCAGTTTATTCTAGTTTTAGTCATAATCGTGTGTTAGGGTCCAGGTAAAGTAATCAAATTATACAAACAGTTATAAAAACGATACTTTAAGTGAAAAAACTGGACAAGTGCAAGTCTGACACGCGCACCGCGGGTTCCGTAAAAACCAAAATATAGATAGTTTCCATTACCTACTGATGTTCATACTCTATGAAGGGACCGAACATTACTCTGACCAACAGGTATGTAGGATTGAAGGATAAACTCGACTGAAAAAAATGCCCCAAATGTTTCGGTGTAAAGATATTTATTTAATCAATTTGTTTTAAATAACACAGCCTTCGACATCTCACGCGAATGTACAATGAACATAGATACTGATACATTTATGCTAAATAAAAATGCTTTTCGAAGTAAAGTTATTAATGTTTTTGGATACATCTTATGGTAACTGACTAGTTTGNTAATCCCCCAAACGTTTCGGTGTAAAGATATTTATGTAATCAATTTGTTTTAAATAACACAGCCTTCGACATCTCACGCGAATGTACAATGAACATAGATACTGATACATTTATACTAAATAAAATGCTTTTCGAAGTAAAGTTATTAATGTTTTTGGATACATCTTATGGTAACTGACTAGTTTGTGTCGATATAAAATGTTTCTTTGAATGTGAATAATTACTAGCTCAGCGATGAGTCTTCAATTTCTCATCATAGTATACCTTTGTTAAATGTGGAAAATGTTGCATTGATTTTGTTTTATATGTCTTACTGATAAGTGTTATATGTAATGTAATATCGCTTTTTCCCAAATAAAAATAACAGGGCAATGCGATAATATTATTGAAACGTCTACTTACCCATAAGGTTTTCATTTTTTCATTTGAGGAAGGGACCCTAATTTTATTTTATAAATCGAGGATTTTTTAATGCTGTCGCCTGTCAAATTAAACCGTTCTGTAAATACTGTCCAAAAGTTTTTCAGCCTTTTCCAGCGAGCACTTAGTTGGAACTTTTTGATGGTGCGAAATGCAATTACACCGTGGCAAGCGAGTCCGAGCAACTTCCTAGTGTCATGGAAATATGGGTGTAAATTGCCGTATTTCTTTTATTTATTTTTTTATCGTGAACACTTTCTCAAGAGATTTTTCTTTTTTCTAATTTTTTGATTGAGCTCAGATCTCACCTGAGGTAATCAAACATGAAGCAATGTCAAAAGTTTTCCGAGTCGCTGGAAATGTTGCAAGTGGAAAAATATAGCGAAGTTTGTGTTTGTGTTGTATGGTGGTTGATGTTGGTTTATTTGTTTATAGTCCGGTGTGATCATATTTTTATGTGTTTGTTAACACTATTTATTTACTAATATTAGCATGGTTTAACAAAAAAACCGGCCAAGTGTGAGTCGGTCTCTCACTCGAAGGGTTCCGTACTATAAACCCCCCTTAATTTTTTATTTATAATTTTTTGGCGAAAATTTCAACTGCCTACCGGCTATTTTCTAGCCAGCTGAGAGACAGACGGACGGACAAACGGACGGTCGAACGGACGTATAGAGGAGGCTTAGTTATTACTAAGCCTCCTCTATACGTCCGTCCGGTAACCAGAAGAACCCTATTGGGTTCTTTTGGTTACCCTTCAGGTATGGAACCCTAAAAAGAGACATCTATCTACAGTTTTAACATCGTTTGTCCTGACTGACGTTCACCGCACAGCTTAAACTACCAAGTCTAATAAGCTGAAATTTGAAATAAGGGTTAATTTTATAATGAAAGCATTCGCCAAGAAAGGATTTTTGGAAATTTAAACTCTAAGATGGGTCAATGGGAGTAAAGCGTTTCTTCTCAAGAGCCGACACTTTCGAGGACGAAGTCACGGACACCAGCTAGTGTCATCTACGATAGCAGATTTGCAACTTTCACATGCACACATTACAACGATTCAATAATAAAATGGTGTCACAGTACGTTTCTTACAATCACAACATGAATTCGCTAGCAAACATGCGGGTATCGTGCTAACAATGAGATTGAGGAACGTGCCCCGCCAGACACTCGCCGTCGCGTCGTATGAAACCACCTAAATAGTGAGCCTTATGGCGGGAATGGCCAATTTCCTGATTTTTTGCCAAACTCCCGCCGCTTTAAGGGCACTAGGCCATAGTTGCGTTATACATAACTCCTCTGTCTTGGCATCAGCCAAAAGGTTTAACTGGGTTATCCCAGGCTAAAATCTAATCATAACATTTTTAAATGGCCGCGGTTTAAAGCAAAAGCAGAAAGCTTTTTAGCTCTAATTGAGCAGATTTATAAAGCACATTTTCAAAGCCACATGCGGCCTCAATATGGTGGATTAAATTTTAATTCCTAAACTTAAACCTGTCTTTACGCTGTCTGTGTTTAAACTAAATCTCTTTCATTTTGGTAATTCTATTCAGTCCCGGGTAAACTGTTGGCTTTTATGTGAGATTTAAATTCTGAATTGTGAGTGATGGCTGACACGTCAATTGCCACAATTTGCCTCGATCGCACTCGGTAAGGGCTCGCGTTTTTTTCAAATCTGAGCCTGTAACCGCAGCGCTCGTCGGGGTATAAATTAGTCTTGTAAACGTGTTTTTTGGCAAGTAGTTTAGATAGTGTACAATGTGGCATTTGTCATTCTAACGCCTAGTTTTTAGTACCTACCTTTTCAATGGTCAATAATTACTGTATTCGATATCCAAAACAGTTGTTCCCAAAACTCATTACGTAAAGATTAGGTGTCACTGAACTTGTAAAAATCCGGGAAACTGAAAGTCATATTAATTATAATAATGAAGTGATGTCTCATATAAGTAAGCTCATTATTTTCAGTTAAAGTTTAAACCCACTGACGTACGGCAAGTGCGATGACGTCATTCCGAACTACGAGGACGCAAACATTTAAAATTATTTACGTTTACGTACTGGTGACTGTGAAGTTTCGTATCCATACGGCCCGCTCCCTGGCGCATTAGAAAAGAAACGGGCGGCAATAAGACCCGCTACTTTCATTGTTTCGTGAGAATTTCCCTCCATTTTTTTGCAAGATCAAATCAAATCAAAGTCATTTATTCAAATTAGGCTGAGTGCCAGCACTTTTTGAACGTCAAAGTTCTACATAAAAACAGTCCCCCAAAACGTCCGCCCGTCACCACTTCCGAGTGTTGTAGCTGGGAAGAAGAAGTGGTGCAACAAACTCCCCAGCAACACATCTGTCTGTTAAGATATATAAAACTTGAATTTATAGAGCAGTATGCAAAGTTTACAAAACATGACACATAAATCAAATTTTATGAAATTAATTGACACTTGTTAGCTAGCACACTCCATTATGCCATCAAAAACAAGTGCAATAAAATAAACTTTTGTTAAAGTAGCACGTTACCAATTGCACCAACCAATTACCGAGCACGTAAATAATCCTGCACGGAGATCGAACAAAATTAATTTGATGAAATTCTGCGCGAAACGGCCATTTTTATTTTTGTTTTCCATCCAACTTCTACCAATCAATGGTAGAAGTTGGATGTAGTTCGTCCGTTGGCAGCCGTGGACGATCAATCAGAATTAAACATGTTAATTAAATTCTGTTCGAAATGGGTTTTCTACATAAGTTGTTATAACTCCAATTTTAAACGTTTTTGCTATATTCAAAATGGAAGATCGTCCTTCAAGCGTCCTCCAGCAGAATAAACGCCAGTTTTCGTTCAGGTTTGAAAAACCATTTTCACTGCATTCGCTCAGTCTACACATCTAATGTGATAGCATTAGATTTTTTTTTAAATTTTTTTATTCAAATCACCAATACTTTAAAAGTTCAAGTTTTCTTTAAATGTAAGTCTGGGTTCTCTCAATACCTTATTCAGATTCAGTATGTTATACAGGCCTCCGATTAACCAAAAAAATCTAAATCAGTCACACAAAGTCAACTTTTAATATTTCTTGTCCATGTGTGCTGAGGACAAGAAGTCATTTGATGATTTCCCATCCTTAAAGTGTGCTGAGGACGAACTGTATTTGCCGGCAATTACGCAGAATGACATCGAAAGAACAAACAAACTTAATACTTTACAATATGTTTGAAAGAAAATCGTACACTACTTTTTAAATAACTCTTCTTTTTGGCTTGCCGTAGTCGGGTAAAAAGGCTTCCAAAGCCAAACCACTATCGCAACATTGTCGCTTTGTAGCGTCGCACCTTCCTGTGGGAGCCAGAATACACCATCACATTTCAAACTTTTGACCACCTCGCGCTTGTGAACTAGCCTTAAGCCACACTTCCCCGTCCGTTTTATTGACATTGACATCGAAAATAATCCGAAAGACAATAATAAAAATAATCTGACTTCGCATATAGACACTCGGCCGGTGTACGCACGACCATATATTATACAGGAATCACGTAATACGTACGTTTTTAATAATCTTGTTTTGATAGAGCTTGCTCGTAAATGTGCAGATCCGACATTCCTTTCAGTTATAACTGACGTTCGTATAATTGATAGCCGAAGCCGGAGTTACAAATTGTAGGTCTACGTCTGTTTGAAGATACGTCGCGTTGAAACATTTCTTTGTATTTATTATATTTTCTTGTCTCACTAATTCAAACACCAGTAGTGTCAACACCAGCTTTCCAGGTCAATTTTACAAAACATAACATACTAAACCACTGTGTAAAGGGATGCCTTACACAATGGCCCACGTTGGAACTTGTACATCAATTTTATTAATGGATGGTAGAGCGTTCAGAATACCAAACGCTTTCCATACAAATCCATTCTAACCTACCGCCGCGCCGTACTCTAATCGAGTTATATTTATAGGTTCTGAACGATGACACATCTAGTATTGGCACTCCAGTCAACCGAAACGCGTAGGCAAGTTTATTTATACAATTATATTACAAATCACGTCTAAGACAATTTTATTGATCTATGGCGATTGCGTAGTTTGGGACACGGTCGTTCTAATGTGTAACCTGGTTTCCGCATTTAAAGTGGAGTAGACATATTGAATTAATTTCGAGAATATTATTTTAATAACCTAGGCGTCTGCGCAGATTGTGAGACAATGTGTATTTTTAAGATGGCGACTGCCAGCCAGTCTGTTACTGCTTTTTTGCACGCTGTAATGATTTCATGAGGTGTGCAGACATATAATCTGTTAATAATTTTATTATAATTACATTCATTTGCGCAACTAAACTACAACTAAGTATGATACAACTATTCATACTTCTCGTAATGTAATATTTTCAGTGTAAATGTATGTCTCGTAATGTAAATTATAATTCATTTAGTACGTTATGAGAAGTTTATAAGTTCGGGTTTATTAATGCAGTGGTTATGATGATGAAGATGATGAAACAACATGTAAAGGTCCAGATAATTCCGATAATCAGATATTTTTAGACATATTTTCCATACATAAGCTATCACCTCAGGTAAAAGTTATAAGAACTGAAAAATAGTCAGCCATAGTCATAGTTATTTAATGTAAGTAAAGAAACTGAAAAATGTAAATAGCATTCCAGAGACATCGTCTCTCTATCAGTAAACTGAATCGAGTAACGAAATACAATAAATGGACAATCAGTCTATTTATACTGCTAGCACCATGGACTAAGACGAATCGTTTGGTTTCCAGTTTCCTGAGAAATGGTTCCACTATTTACTTTATTAGTAATTGAAATATACTAGGTCCGAAGATGGTCAATAAACTGTGCGAGAGGGCTGGAGATCAATTTGCCAGGAACCCGTGGCTAAGTAGAAACAGCCGCTGAGGCCGATCTTGAAGATAAAACAACACTTGCTGAGTTCAGTCTCCGGATGGGTGACCAACCATCACATAACGAAAATCCTCCATGGCTCGGAAAGCACTTTAAGCAGATCTTTGACAGTCGTTTCAGATCGTCAGAAGCCAGAAAATCTGAAGCAAGTCTTTTCAAGGGATATCTTTATAACCAGTTACTGGTTTGTGAAGGCTAGATCGACAGTGGCTCCATGTCGAACACTGATTTTCAATTACATCCTATTAGACTGAAGCCAACCCCGACACACTACTGATGGAAAGGTAGAATGATCGATGTTACTTAAGACCGTCCTATACCACGTCGAAGTTTAATTTGAAATACTAGCAATTTTATTTGAGGAGGAGTTCATGGCTAAAGAATAATAGTTGCACGGGTCGATCTTCAAGGTTAAGCAACGCTTGCCACCACAGTGACCATCTTAATATACCGAGTTTCCTCCGTGCCTTGGAATGCACGTTAAGCCATTGGTCCCGGCTGTCATTAGTAGATCTTTGGCAGTCGTTACGGATTGTCAGAAGCCATAAAATCTGACTCCAGTCTTGCCAATAACTACCGTGTTACCCAGTTAATGAGTTGTGGAGATCTGGTAGGCAGCCTCTCCATATAAAATACTGGTATACAGCTGAATCCGGTTTGACTAGAAGCCGACCCCAATATAGTTGAGAAAGGCTAGGCAGATGACGACTCACAATTTTAATTTGAGATGTTTTTTTTTTGTTGCTAATTCCATAACTATATCAACATACATAATGCAAATTTTGTGAGCCATTGAGATGTGAAACATTGAAATGATTTTGTACAAGTAATATGCATAAAAAACAGATTACGACAGGAACTAAATATGGCATAATGAAAAAAATACATATAGACTGTATATATACACCATCGTGTAGCGTGGCGACGCGTCGCCATGCCAACAATCGGTTTTACCCGCGGCTATTAGATGNAAGACTGTATACCATCGTGTAGCGTGGCGACGCGTCGCCATGCCAACAATCGGTTTTACCCGCGGCTATTAGATGTGTCACTTCAACAACTCGACAATGGTCACGTCTGATGTGACTTAAAAATGTTAAAAATAAACTGTCTGATAGTCTAAGATCCGATAGGAAGCGACCTTTACCCATCCGTTTAATGGATGGAATATTTTTATCAAATTTAATAGGTTAAAAAATGTATCCCGATTTTTTTTTTCCTGACAGACTTGGTTTTTGAATGATCATTTCATCAACCAACATGGTTTATCACCGTGTTTCAATAAAATTATCTTTATTTTGTTGTAAGCTTTATTTATTAAACAGATGAGCACAAATTACTAGTATTTACTTACCTGTTAATACCCACCTGCCAACCCAATAGTTTTGACGTTAAAACAATCAACCTCACGTTTCGATAGGCTTTGTTCTTTCGATTGGTATGTAATTTGTCTCTAAAAAAAGATGAGTGAAATGTTTAAAATAAAAAAAAATACATTTTTGAATGTTTAATTAAATATGGTCTTGACAGAAATTCAGAGGCAACCCACTCGCGATATATTTTTTTACCATATTAAAGATATAAAATACTTTTCATTTATTAAACGAATGGGTAAAGGTGGCTTCCTACTCGGATCCTCTACTATAAGGGATTCAAAACGCAATCTCCCAAAACCAAGGTCCTCTGTATTCAATTTCCCGATCTCAACGAAATCTTTTAAAACATTAATGGGGTTGTAAATTAATTACGCAGTCTCTGCAGACTTAATGAAGCGGTATGGCGACCGCTAAGTGTGCCTTACACACAAGGCGTCGCTTTGTTTCCCGCCACAGGGAAAATCTTGGGATGCAGTGCTCGACTTAGAATATTTATCGGATTTCAGGATTGAAATACAACAGCTACTAACTGACTTTTATTTGAATGTTTTCATTGTCACTGTGTTTAGTTATATTTCGTAGATTCGGTTTTAGACAAAGTGAAACTCGATCCGTTGACAAAGCTGTGACAAGAAATGTTACTTAGTTAATCCTTTTCTTTTCCTTTTTAGCGGTAATTGTGGCTGATAGACGGTCAGTTGGTCTAGGTCTAGACCCTTAGGTCTTCAGAATATTAGTATGACACCAATTAAATAGTCACAATAGATAATTCGCATTTTTTTTCTGAAACATTTGTAGTGCTTCCTCACTAACTACATACTCACGATAAGAATAAGTCTCACATTATAAAATACTGAAGGATTACGTTAAGCTACTAGATGGGTTCCCAGCAGCCACCAAATAAGACAAAAAAACGTATTGCGCCAACCGCCAGTAGCACGGGATAGGCGCAGGAAGATGATGATTTTTCGTGAAACGGGTACCTACCATAAGTGCCGTCTTCAATAAATAAAAGGGAATATAAAATTCAGCATTTCCTTGCCACAAGGCTCCTCTGCGGCTCTTCTCAATAAGAAATCCTTCACGAATGATCCGTTTAACTCGGAATATACGAGTACGTCGAACATTCACTCAGCTAAGATTCCCGATATATTCTTCACATAAAGGAAATAGCAAGGATTTTTTTAACTTTATTTAGTGATTTAATTGTGTCGCTACAGCATATTAAGAGGTAATATCGTTTTGTAGGTAATCAACGAAAAAAAAAGATTTCAAGCAAGTCTGTGATTTTGGAAAAACAAAAGAAAATCATAATTTCGATGCTCAATTCTGATAGAAATACTGTCGAATAGTAGTGCAATAGACAACCGTCAATGACGTCTGCTCTCAGGTGCTCTCACCAGTTCGGGACACTATATCTACCGCCGCTATAATTATTTGGTTGTGCCAGATGGGTTACGCGACTTACTTTAATTTTGAGAAATCTCCTAAGAAATTCATCCAAATGAAATTATGTGAACGGCAATTTTACTCTAAATTTAACACACAAGATGACTTACACATTAATTTCGATAAGGATTTATACTTATAAAAACACCTTTGCAAATAAAGCAGTACTTTATACCAAATTTGAATATCATAAAATGGTTATTGGTAGTCAACCATAAAAGAGACAAATGCTTTTACGGATTTTTTGTATATATTGATATGTTCTCTAAAACTGTTGTACATCGTTTTGTTCTACCATCAATAGTTTTCGCAACGCACGCGATGTAAAGAATTTTTTAGGTTATTTTTTTCCGACCTCTTCAATAATAATCATCATATTTCAGACAATTTACACACAACCTTGAAAAATTCTATACTTAAATCTTTCCCAAGAATCGTTCTATCTATTGGTGAAAACCACATGAAAGTCCGTTCAGTAGTTTTTGAGTTTATCGCGACCAGATAGACAGACGCGGCGGAGGACTTTGCTTTTGTAATATGTGGTCATGGGCAAATCGCAGAAAGCACGATTCTGCCAATGCCACAAATTGGCCAGTTATCGGCCCGTCTATTCCGATGCGAATTTGCCATTTCGTAGGCAATTTTTGGAAACGGTTGCATGTGCGAGGCATAAAAATGCCGTGTTTTTTGTATGGTGCAGGCAAATAAGAAAACGTTTCTTTTAGCCGACTCCGACATTACGTCTTCTTTCGTAATTATCGGAATCCTTAGCCTAAGCTTACTCACACAGCCAGTAAACAGAATATTGAGTCCTAAGTTTACATATTCGGTGGGGTGGCAATACGAAGCGTGATGCGTCGGTGTTGCCAGAGCTTATATTGCGCGGTGGTGATAGGAAGGGTAAATATAAAGTAATATTGAGCTGCGATTGGGAGATGAGAATGGTAATACCAACATGTTTACTATCTTGCAATCGCTTGTTTATCTGACTTATTGGCTTTAAAAAAAAGAAAGGAAGAAAATATTGAATTGCCACAGAGCTGACAAAAATGAAAGTGACATTCTTTAAGCGATAGCGATGGTCGAAATGCCGGAATGGTTGAGATTGAGCACGAAAATCTGTGTTATTTCGATAGCGTGTATGTAACATTTTTGTCTTGTACTGTAGACTCACTCTCGTATGTCGGTACAAGGTACCTAACTGCAGTCTTGGCTGCCCATAGTTTTGTTGCTGACAATAGTCTTTCTCCCTATTAATACGTAAAATATTATTGCACCTGATTCGCGGGAAACAGCTGGGTGCGAACAACACCCAGGGAAAAGGAAAATGTCTACAGCTTGACATAAAAGCTGTAGACATTTTCCGGCTACAATGATAATCTATACTTATATAAAAAAATAAAATTGTTTGTTTGTTTGAACGTGCTAATCTCTGGAACTACCCGACGGATTTGGAAAATTCTTTTTGTATATGTTAGCCATATTTATGAGGAAGGGTTATAAAGGAACAGGAAAAACGGGATATAACGGTCTCTAGTGAATGAATGCGTTTAAACTTTAATTTGAACTTAAGAAAGTTTGAAGTTTCCGNAACAGGAAAAACAGGATATGCGCGCACAAAGTCATGGGCAAAAGCGGTCATTAAATTAATCCACGGTCTTGGGTTTTTAAACTACCTACCCGTACCAGTGCTCACGTTTACTCATTTCAATTAGAGCTTTTTTATTTATTTAATTTTTATGTAAGAAACACTAGTTTGCAGAAACATTATTCCATCAACTTTGATCGAAACGGTCTCTAGTGAATGAATGCGTTTAAACTTTAATTTGAACTTAAGAAAGTTTGAAGTTTCCGTAAAGTAAGTGTTACTGACCATTCAAGTTGAAAGAAAACTTTTAATACTTAGTATTAAACTTGATGTGTAAACATTATAATGTCTTCTAGCATTTTGAATAGCTCACGTGTGTTTAGCGATACTTTTGAATTACATATCACTCAAGAAAGAGCGAGAGCTCTTTATTTTGACATACGAGTAGTTAATTAAATTTAATTAATTTAAAATATATATTTTTTTTTAAGTCAATAATAATAATAAATCTTTATTATGACAAATAATTTTAATAGGTTATCTCCTAAAATATTTTAAACTTGAAATTAAATGTACATTTTATGTGTCAAAGGAGTGCTATGGCATTCGTACTAGGATTACCCTGTATCACGAATGCCGTCACCTTTCTCTGAGCCCAGTAGGTTATTTCTGTTTTTTTTTTTATATATTTAGTAACTCAATTATAAATGTAGTAGAGAAGACTAGACTAAACTAAACCAAATTAAATCTAGCAAAACTAAATAAAACTAGACTAAAAAGTGAAATGGTTAGTAAAGAAAGAATTTAGATAAATTATGTGTGATAACAAGTTTGTGTAACTTTTATCAATAAGAAGTTATCTTGCGGTGGCTCTGAAAACCTTTTCAATATATTCTGTTGTCTGAAAAGTGAGTGGGCTTTGTTATATTGTGTAATACTATAGCCGGTATATGATTTGATCCGAAGATTGGATGATCAGGGACGGTTTCCTAATTAATTAGAGGATGTCGGTTGGTCTCATTTTAATTCCTTAATTCATGTGGTTTTTATGCAAGAAACTACTACAGTGTTTGTGTTTTGATTACATTAAACATTATTATTCAAGGAAGAGAATACTGAGAAGATGATTAATATGTAAAAGCTTTTGCCCGTGACTTCGTACGCGCACATCCCGTTTTAGTGGTCTTAAACCTCCTTCGCATTATTGCTTTTCTAATTAATCTGGTTTGGGGCACATCGGTTGGATGGTTTCAAAGTCTAAAACGGACATAGGTAATTTTTTTTGTGTTTTGTATATAGATCATTAGATAAGGGCAATAATTTATAATCTAAGGGTGATCTTGCGGAATTTGTTCGAAAGAGTTACCGCGGCCCTGGAACGCAAAGGGCTTTAGAAGGAACACGGACGGGTTTTAGTCAGAAAGAGTCTGACACGCCCTTCCACTCCACCCAGAGCGGAAGAAGTCATTTGATGATTTCCCATCCCTAAAAAAAAAGGGTGAAAAGAAAATGCGAGTATCAAATCAACAAAAACTTGATTGCTAACGTCTACACAAGAGCAGACATAGTCTTAGTAAGGAAACTCTTCGTTGTCGAGATGTTGAACGAACTCCATATGAACGTCATTCTTGTATTCCCTATTACTTACACCAAAACGTCTTGATCGCTGCCCGGTACCGCGTGTTAGTACCGCCTTTGCATGATGTAGAACATCATGCTCCTAAAATACATATAATCGTAGAATATATTCCTAAAAGCTAATAAAGATAGACAAACCTACAGTGTCCGTAAATCAAAACCTTAATCCATTCTAATTTTATAAATGCAAAAGTTTCTGTTTGTTTGGTTGAATTTTACTGCATCACGTCTTAACAGATGATTGGGTTTTGAGAAAACTTTTTACATGGGTAGATCATTTCCTGTAATAGGACATAGAGAGCTTCTTATCCCGGGAGTATGTTCTCTGGGGATGATTTTCAACTTTTCCGCGGGCAAATCGGCTGACAGATCTTTGTTATAAACAATTATTGAACACTAGCTACCGCCCGCGGCTCCACCGCGTTATTGTCGAAAATTAACCCAAGGGAACTTACTCCGGGGACAAAAATAAAAGGGGAATATCCTATGTCCTTTTCCGGAACTCAAGCAATTTCTATACTAGATTTGATCTAAATCGGTTCAGCCGTTTGCCCGTGAAGAAGTAACAAACATACACAAACACTCACAAAGTTTGGCCTTGATAATATAAGTGGGATTATATTGTAATAACGTAAAAAGGCGAACACACTGGTCCCTATGATATAATTAACACTAATCTAGAGACCAGAGGACCTGGCTCATGGCATGAAAACCATAACGGTCAATAAATACTTTTCCTTTATATTTTAACTACCTCTCATAATCTGTTACCTAGTTTAAAATGTGTACTGAAGCTAGGCAGCTGAGTGCTGTCAGCTCTAGCTCTAGTCCACGCTAATAAATCACGGCAGGCAAGCAACTTAGAAGGTACACAGCTCGGATATTAACTGCACTGCTTTCATTTTTAAACTGGTTTTTATTTTCGTTTTGGTTAGGAAATTAAGTGGAGTGAATATGTTCGGCCGCGAGAATGATGGGCAGACAACATAATATATCGCGGCTAGAAAATGAGGCAGGCACAGAAGCGTGGGGTATGTTACAGCAAAATTTTCCTTTTGCTCAGAGGTGGGCGAAGGTGAAATGTGGAGGACGGAAGGAAGTTATTTAGCGGCCGATATCAATGCCGCCACATGAA
>NDFZ01004219.1:9021-62115 GCA_002192655.3 Mamestra configurata
TATAGTAGGCGCCAGATAATCGTGGAATAACGGTCATTGACCCACCTACAATTATTGACATTTTTAATTTGAAAAACGGAATTAATGACACAAAGCTGTCCCGAATCATCATCTCTCGTGATCCTTAATATTGTCTAATAATGAAAAACGATTCATATTTAATTGTTTAGGTACCTATGAACAGTTATTAGGGAAAGGTCAATATACTTTATTTCACATTTATCTGGCGCCTACTATAACTAAAGCTTAACGCAGTATTCAACATTGCTGCGTGTGAGAGTAGCAAGTATGTTAAAGAGCTTTTCTTGCGCCACTAAAACTACACGCAGTATTCGACAATGCCGCGTTTGAGCGTAGCAAGTATAATAAATAAGTTATATTGCACCACTAACACTGAATGTAGTATTGTACAGTGCTGCGTTTGAGGGTAGCAAAAGTAACAAAAGTTTTACACACCGAAGCCGCAAGGTAAAGTGCCGCGTTTCGCGCTAGTAAATCAGTGCGTTGACGTCGTTCGCGGACGGAACACGTGTGTGGCTCAGCCACTCCGTAGTGCTAATAATTTGTTTGTTTCGTTCGTTTTGGTAAGTTTTATTCATTTATTTTATTAAAATAGCTTTGTTTTAATATACGTATACTCATAAGTATACTCAGTAGTATTAGTAAATCAAAACCACGCTTGTACCTACTGAGGTTGGGTGGTTTTTTCATCCCTCTCTACCAATTTAAAATGGGCTCACAGGTTGAAGCAGGCTCACACCAACTCTCAGTTGAATTAATGAGGCCTATGTCCAATAATAGTGGTCGTAGGACGTATGTAGGTATAGTCTGGTTATTGTTTAATTTGCATGACGAATTATTTGCATGTATGCGTTGTGAGTAGGTACTTAAGCGATGTGTGATAGTGATGAATGAAAGACTAAAAAAGATGTAGGTAACGGTGACACCACCTAAAATGGGATAAGGGCAGTACGATGATAGGTGTATGTATATCGACAAGTAAAGTTAATAAGAAGATTATTAAAATATAAAGTAGATTAATAAAACAGAGGTTCGATTGCTAGATTTTGCAAGTTGCTGAGTACTGACGTTTATAATTATAGTGTGAGCTAGTAAAGTTTGTGTTTTTGTTTTATATTGTGTCTATTTTGTTTGTATATGTTGTATGTGTATTGTGTAAACAACACACAAAGCATACATAAGTATGTTGTGTGGGTGTAAAAAAATATCTGATCCTTGTTTGTTGAAATAAATAATTATTTTTAGGTATTATCATTATTAATCAAACAACAAGTGAAACATAAAATTTTAAAATGTTTCTCTGTGTGTGTATAATATATATCTTTACCTAGGTATGTATGAGTATATGTGCTTACCCTGTAAATAAGGATGTAAATAGGGAGATACCTACGTACTGGTGATAAAACTGATTTTTTTGTTATCTTTTCAGGTCATTTTGTTCAAAATGTCTTCAAATACACGAGGTAGAAACATGGTGGAAATGGTGTTTGAGAAATCTAATCAATGTTTAAATACACCTCCGTCTTCGATTCCTCAAGATGAGTCAAAGAAGGAAAAAATTATTGAAGTAAATCCGATATGTAATATTCACGATTTTGGTAGACTATGGGCTCATAACTTTAGCTATGATAACTACAGTCATATACTTACGCCAGAAGTCGAATATGCTTCGACATTGAACATGACCCAAACTAATTTACAAAAACAGCTTTATTTATTAAATAATGAATTTGATTTTCACGAAAGGGAAGATTACTTAAGTTTGCTGTGTGACGAAACATTACCAAGTTCAGTGATGGACATGTCTTTAGTCGATATAACAATAGAATTAGAAGAAATGTGTCAAGTAAATGAAGAAAACAAAGAAGTTACTAAGATTGGCCTGACAGAAAATATGGGTGAGACAAAGAATTAATCTCAGGAAAACATAGATGAGGCAAAGAACACTAATGAAGAAAACATGCATGTGACAAAGAATGAATCTCAGGAAAACATGGATGAAGCAAACAACGCTAATGAAGAAAACATGGATAACCATAAGAATATAAATGAAGAAACTACGGATAATACACAAAATATGACTAATCAAGAACTACAAGTAAATGATGTTGACCTTGAACCAAACGACCTGGGAAAAACGAAAAGTGGAAAACCAAGGCTTAGACGCAAATACGAAGAATCTTTGAGTACAAGAAACGAAAACAAGAAAAAGTTGAAATTAGAGAAAATGAGCGTAAAGCCTAGATGCACCTTAACTTGTGTGAAAAAATGTTCGTTGCATTTTACAGAATCTGAACGCCAGGATATAAATAAATTATTTTGGGAACTCGGATATGAAGCTCAAGGTTTACATATCAAGTCATTGGTTATTGGTATAGAAGTAAATAGACGTATAAGAGAAAGTAGCCAGAAGCGGAAAAATACATATTCATATTTTTTGGAGATAGAACATAAAAGAAAAGAAGTTTGTAAAATTTTCTTTTTAACAACTCTCGGGTATACTAAAAAAAACGATAGACGTGTATTAGACAGTTTAAAAAAGTTACCAAACGAACAAGCAGACCAACGTAACAAACAAGAACGTCCAAAGATAGTGAACAGAGATATGCTTAAGGAACACATTGAGAGTTTTCGACCTGCTACTGCACACTATAGACGAGTACATGCACCTAATAGAAGGTATCTGCCAAGCGATATAAATGCATCTTTCATGCATAATGATTTTATAACAAAGAATCCAACTATTAAAGTATCATATGACCTTTACCGAAAGTTTAAAAAAAAAGATATGAACATATCATTCGCACAATTAGGCAACGAAGAATGTGAACTCTGTGAAAGTTTCAAATTACATCAGATAACCTGCAAAGATGCCGAGCAATGCACAGAATGTTTAAGTTATCACAACCATTACGATAAATATCAAACTGCACGAAGACATTACCAACAAGACGCTGAGAAATCTCAGAACAGTGGAGATTCTTCCAGTGTCTACTTTTCAGCAGATCTACAAAAAGTTGTGTTATTACCTAGATTAGACAATTACATGTTTAAAAATAGCCATATTCTGCCCTAGAATCATAGCATTCAATGAAAGCTTTGTACCTCTGGGCTCAAGCAAGGATAAACGTTATGCTGTGCTTTGGCATGAAGCTATATCGGGGAGAAAGCAAGAAGATATTGTAAGTGCTTATAGGGCATTTTTTGAAAGCAAGCGGGATTGTACTGAAGTCACTATTTGGACCGATAATTGCACTGGCCAAAATAAAAACTGGGCATTTTTCTCATTTTTGGTACAAATTGTTAATAGTTCTGAGATTGCTGCTACGAAAATAATTATAAAATACCTCGAACCTGGTCAAACTTTTATGTCTGCAGACAGTTTTCACCATCAAGTAGAGAGTGAGCTCCAGAAAGCAAAAAAGTATACGATTTTGCTAATTTTATCGACTGTGTGCAACTGGCCAATGCAGAGAAAGTGTTCGTGAAGCCGATGAAAGTTTCAAATTTTTACAAGTATAAAGATGACTCATCGCAGTACAAATTAAAAAAGAATGTTGAAAAGAAACATAAAATACATTGCTTGTGTCGACATAATACCTGAAAACCGAATACCATTTTGGGAAAATCTTCCCGTAAATGATGAGTCAATAGATCTCGTAGAACAGAGAGAGTCTGAAGAATAAAAATTTGGTATTGTTTTTATTTTTTTATTTGTGTTGTAAGAAGAATTGTTATTATGTTTTAAAAGAATTCTCATTTTTGTTATGATATTAGTCAGTAATTAAGAATTGTAGACTAAAAGTTTTTAAAAGTTGATTCCAATTAAGTGATGTTATTTTTGATAAAAACATACAAAACCCCTAGTATATATAAATATATTATTATATATACTATAATATATATTTATATATATACATATATATATAATAGTTTAGATTTACCTTACCTATATAATAAAAAAGACTAGGTACATGTTCCTAAAGTGTATTTTAAAGACTGATTATAATAATATATATAATTTTTTAAATACTTACAGCATATTTTAAGTTTTCAAGTGTTGTCTGAATGTGAATCAAATTGTTGCAAAATAAGCTCGCAAAGTGAAACACGATCTGTAAATATGTTGACCAATAAGAACTCTGAAACCATATTAAGTTGTGTAGATAGATTTATTCTTAATTACCATTTTTTCAAAAGAAACTTTGTAGGTATCATAGCAATTCAGTATAAAAACATATGCCCTATTTAACCTTTCACAATAATCTTCTTTGTCCCTATTCCCCATTTTTTGTAATTGCATTGTTTGAAGATTCCATAAATTAACTTTATCTTTTAACAATATTATGAGCCTTATAGCATACACCATATTGAAGTCAAAACTCAATGAAGTCAAACCGCACAAAATGTTGTAAAACGGAAGTTTTAGTGCTGAACAAATGTATACAACAATGTTTGTACCAATACTTAACATCGCAATAACGCTTAACCAGTTACCTATGATAAAACGTTTGAAAGAGATTTTATCATTGAGAAAACTATGGATATTTAAAAAATTTAAAACGAATTCTACATTGTTATTGCTTTGTGAAATAACAGTGAAAAAGTTAATAAAAAATCCAGTGCACGTTAAGATAAAATCAAAGCAATTTATTTCACTTATATCTTTAGTGAATATTCGGCTACAGAAGCAATAAGACGCAATACCTAAGAACATTATCGTGCCACACATTGAAATAAAACACGACAAATGACTATTCGGGGAAATAAAATTGTCCCTGATGCTATACTTAGGGCAAAAGTAAAATCGTTGGATAAGATTCAAAGCCAGAAGCATCGACTGCACATCTTTGTCTACAAAATTTTTTGGTAGAACCTCCAAACGACCATCATTTTGAGCATCGTTACAGCTTATTTTACTTTCGATTAACTTCATATTGAAATTCGAAATAGTTCAAATTGCAGACACGTATGTCTTCAAAGAATGTTTTACTTCATTTAAAAGTAGTATGAGGATAATAATAACATGAATTGACCAGGAAATCATTAACTTAATAACATTTTTTATTCATACACACTAAAGTATGATGGTTGATCAAGCCTTGTGCCTTATAGCGTTCATTTAGACAACTAAGTTCAAATGAATTACACCCTAAAATAGTTTGGAAAAGGCTAGGTAGACTGATTGGCCACATTTAGGTCACGGAAATTCATATGTGTAACTGAATCGGTCCAGTAGATTGGGAGCAAATTGACTGTGACCGTCAGACAGACAGACACACGATTTATCCTAAAAGGATTCCGCGACCTAACACGGACGCGTTATGTGAATAAATACATTTTAAATGATAAGGCTTATGTGAGAAGTTAAAATATAAAGAATGTTCCAGAATAGCAGATACAGAACACCACCCTTAAATACGAGCACGCTCTTCTTGAACACCCTGTATTTTTACTAAATAGATTTGTTTTAATTATTAATTAAATAGATCAATATTCACAATTCCCTTTCATTTCACCGAAAGTACTGAGTCTAAAATTGGGAACCAAACATAAAAAATAATTATGGTTTTAAATAAAATATGTAAAATCAAAATTCGTCCTGAACTCTTTTGCGAGTCCGACTCTCACTTGGTCGCTTTAAAATGTTGTTATAGACTTGTCCCAACTCATATTATAAATGCATCAATCATCATATTATAAATGCAAAAGTGAGTTTGTTTGTTTGTTTGTTACGTTTTGACGCCTAAATTGTCGAATCAATTTTGATGAAATTGTTCCAGACATAGATCCAAGCCGCGTGCTTTAGCTCGCGGCTTGGCTCTTTAGCTTTAGCTTTAGTTTTAGCTAGTCTAAACAAGAAAGCTAGTTTAAAAAAAAGAGCACAAATGTACTGCTTATTTCATTAGAAATTTCTTCCAGCAGACTTGCGACAGAAGAGTGGGATAAGATACGTAGAGAAAGTGTGTAAAGAGACAAAGAAGAAAACTTAAAATAGACAAACAAATATACACACATACATTTAGCTAAATACATAATTATAAAAAAATTATATATACTTATTATAATATATGATGATATATCTATGTGATGAAATACACAAGAAAACTATCACTCATGAGTAATAAACGACCAACTTATAGAATGTAACTTGATAAGTAAAAAAATTAGTAAAAATTCCATAGAAAATTACTTGATGCTTAGGGCATTTTTAACTTGTTATTATTGTTATTAAAATTAGCTACTTAATTTTTTTGTCATGGTTTATGGGAAATATGGAACCCTATACTGTGCATGGTCAGACACGCACTTGGCCGGTTTTTTTCCAGAGATAGGATGATTGATTGTGATTTGTAATCATCATGGTACAGAGGTCTTTGGACAGTAAATATAACTTTTCAGTCACTTACAGATTGCATTGATTGATTGGAACTTGAACCCCTAATTTCTCCAAAAAATGTCTGCACATCCTAAGAAGCAGCCAATGATATTGGCTGCTTTGAATTTGAATGATATGCAGGCGCATATCATTCAAATTCAAAAGTAACAAATACCAAATCGATTTCAACTACGACTCACTCCACAGCAATGCCTGACACTGATCGACAGACAAGGGCCAAGACATCAACATAATGAGAACCATTTCTTTTGAATTGGTTGAAAGTGTTAGATACTTCTATTTTTATGTATCAGACACAGAAGATCACCCTTAAATAGACCATGCACTTTTGAAACAACCTTTAGAAGAAGAACACAAATTATGCAAAACCAATCAATTGGAATCAGAGTAAGATAATGATTATAACCATTATGCAATTGATACAAATATTTACTATGCAAAGACTTTACAGGAGAGCAAACTGTAACAGTAGAACGGTGTTGTGGGCAAGAAATGCCAGCAGACGCAACGGATGACAAACATCTATATAAAACAGGCCAAAGACACAAATCCTGCGGAATGTCGCAAGATGCTCCCGTAGGATATTTTTGCATAGCTTCTTTAGGTCATCTGATTCTGTAAAGAAAGACAACTGGTGTACCAAACAATAAAATGTATGCTTCAATACTATTGAAGTGTCTTCAAAGGACAGCTAACTAAGTCAATGGATTTACGTAAGCTGTTAAGTGTCCAAATATATAAATAAATATGAACATTGCTTATGTAAATCAATCAATACTTTGCAAAAAAAAAAACTATATTGAGACTCCAATATTTTAAAACTCAGCAGGACTCTGTGCGGCGCAGGCAGCAGTCGCGCGTTAGCATTCAGACAGAGAGGCTGTATCGCTCGCTGCTTCATTCCCATGAGTGTATTAATGCCAATATTTAGGAACTTTTGTATTAGTGTGCGTTCATAGACTAGCTCGTGGCAGAGGACCCAATTTGATTGTGCGCGCGAGCGCATTGTACACTATTTCATACAGCAGCTTTATCAAAATACTATCAGCTTTGCGGCTTCTGTTTTATTTATGCCTGACCTTTTTCTTCTTACGTTGTATTATAGTTTGTTATATTATTATAGTTGCCATAGCCAAGAACTAGAAGTCAAATTCATTAAAGTTATTAAGTAGGTACTTATTGTTAATGTTGATTCCCACAAATATTAACGTTTGGTTAAAATAGTGGCACGAAAAGTGTATTAACTTAACAGTACCTACATTTAAATGATTGAGTTTGATATGTACTATTAACACACTTGACATTTGTTTTTGTGTCACTCGTGTGTAAGAATACAACTGTTATCATTTTATCACAATGATGAACGACATCCATCATGAGACATGGAAATATACAGTGAAACTTGTTTCAAACGAAATGGTGGACAATGATGTTCAGTTAATGCTTTTGCCTTTAAATCTGATGCAATATATTATGTTCTGTCCCAAATATCGTATAAAAAATAATTGTATAATACCAAATAGTTTAATCTCTAAGTTTATTTCAATCAGTGCAACACTAGTATTCATATTTTTATTCGCGTACCGCATTTATTTTTTATCGTTTTACAAATCTTTTTTTATGCATACTATGTTTGTGACCTCCGTTTATGACTGTTTTTACTATTTTATAGGATTCACAATGAATTTTTTAAACGGGATAATTCAAACCAAAAAAAATATTAAACTCGTCATTACTTTCCAAAGAGTGCACAGATTTCTTAACAATAAGTCCAGTTTTAACCAGTTCATCATTTGGAATTGGATTGTGGTATTCATAGCTCTGAGTATTCATGTCATTGTCTTTACTTATTTTTGCGCACAGTTTCCCTTTTTTATTATGTATACCGGATACATTTTAGTTGTTTTCGACTTTAATATTATTTATGCCAGTAGGTTCCTTAAGTTGTTAGAAGATAAAGTTTATCTATGGAATTTAAAACTTTTAAAATTTCATGAAATCAAAATCATGCATAGACAAAATAATTGCAAAAAAATTTTTCAGGCTTACGTTGATATACTAAAGTGTTATAACATTTTTAATGTTTGTTTCCAGCAGTTTGTATGTAACTTGTTTTATTTTCATAGAATGATATCATTATATTTTCCACAATCAAAATAGCAGTAACAAACCATTTTTAACTTCCAGATTCTTTATTACCTTTTAGAAATATTACTCCACGCTCTGATTTATATTCAAGTGACAATCAGTCTGTCGAAACTACACATTGTGAGTACAATTTTAATATCAGCACCTTTTTTAGTAAACTTTCGTCTCTATCAGCAAACCCTGGTCATCACCTAGTGTTATATCATGTAGCAATAATAAAATATGTAGTAAACCCGAAACGAATTTTATTATAAGGCTTAGTCTGAATTTATTTTGTCATTCAATTACAGACTAATTCTATTAGTAAAATTCGTTTCAAAGCATGATGAGAGTTCAAAAATTAGAGCACTCCATAAAAAGGCACTGCAAAAACACTAACGTTCATCATCGTGCGGATTATAAAAATAATACAAGGCCCCTACAGATCTCCTGGAGACCACTACATGTGACCCGATGCGCTCGTTAAGCATTAGCTTGCTTAGTTTTGAGTATGAATATAAATAAATTTACAATAAAAAAGTTGTTTTGCTTGTTTTTAATTTTTTAGTTCATTTTTAGACATGTCAGGCGTGTTTTATATTTTTTAATTGTTTTTTATTTCATACCTTTTCGTGATGAGACGATATTTTTACCAACTAATGCGAAACTAAATCGGATTATACATTTTGACTGATACTTTGATTCACATTTGACAATAGGATTTCTGAGGCGATTTGGTACATTTAATAGTACTAGACATGAGCACCACAATCGCACTATGTCGACAGGGTCTAAGATATCCCAATTGTGCTTGCAGCGACCTACTGAAATAAAAAATTCTAGCTACCTTATTAATTTCCATTAAGGCGCTGGAGAGGGAACGGAACGATTTGATCTTAAAAATTGGGTCCTAGCCCTTGGGGGGTCACATTTTTTTTTTTTTTTTTTTTTAATGATGGGAAATCATCAAATGACTTCTTTCGCTCTGGGTGGAGCGGAAGGGCGTGTCAGACTCTTACTGACTAAAACCCATCCGTGTTCCTTCTAAAGCCCTTTGCTTTCCAGGGCCGCGGTGACTCTTTCGAACAAATTCCGCAACCCTGGCAGGCTCTGGCCCTAGCGGGCCCCGTCCTCTTTGCTGACATCTCTTTGAGGCGCGCGTGAAACACAACGCGCCATCGACCCGGGCCTGGTGGTGATCGGACAGCGAGCCACCCAACGCTCGCCGTCCGCAGGCCCGCGCCTACGGTGGCCGGGGATCGCCCTGCGACTCCCGACGCCCGGGGCGTCTTCTCCTGTAGCGGCGGTTGGGGCGAAGGCCTTGCCTTTCCCTCGCGCGGCCCGCCTCCTCCTTCGCTAGCATTACTGCTTCGCAGAAGGAGGTGACCGCTTCCCAAGCCTCCTCGCTCCGGACCATGGATTCAACCAGGGCCGGACGCGAGAGGTCGCCGCCGCCGATCGCCTCGACAAGGACACGGCGGTGCTCCGCCCAAGCAGGGCAGACCTCCACCGTATGCTCCACCGTGTCCTCCGGGCGATCCTCACAGTGCTGACACCCGGGCGTGTCCTCCCGCTTAATCCGAAACAGGTACCTCCCGAAACAGCCGTGTCCGGTGAGTACCTGCGTCAGGCGGAAGGTTGGGGGGTCACATACGACAAGCATCACGTCGTATACATCTCTCGATTCGTGTGTGCTGGGAGACTGGGACATTTTGGGCTAATGCACTGTGATGAGCTAAAATAGGCTTATTTTCCGACAGGGAAAGGAAATATACCTTTCATGCAGTATTCATCTAGTATTATGTTATTTTGTGTCACTAAGAAGGAAGCAAGTTTTGAAACCTACTAAGCACGGTCTACACGATGATAATATACGTAGATAAATACTCATAAAAATAAATAATGTTATTTTAAAAAAAATCAATAGCCTATGTAACCCGGAAAAATACAACGAAAAATATCTAACGATACCACATATATCGAAATCGGTTAAGCCGTTTAGAAGTTATGATGGAATAAAGAAACTCACAAACATACATGAACCCTGAAAACATAACACTCCTTTTTTGGGCAGTCGTGTAATAAGGAAGATGGCAAGAAAATGATTGAAGTTAAATGGCTTATTTTGTTATAGGGTCCAGCAATTACGATGTTACTGACTATATTATGGTGGGTGGTTAAGGATTTATCATGGCAATTATTGATGATCCAGCAATGCGAGAAATTCTACTTAGTGATTGAAAGGGTCCATGATTCTTGTGCCGTTGTTTTGAAGTCGGCTAGCTCTGGTAATGCTACTAATAGATTCTGTTTAACTAATATTATTGTGAACGTCTGTTCATTAATCATATCCGCACGCAAGAAGGGCATGAACCGAGTCACGATGCAATTATCATTTTTATCCCGGTAGCTCTCTAGTAGCCTAGCTAATCCTTGAGATACTTTTAACGAAAGAAAAAAATTTCCTCGCGGGCGAGAGATAATTTTAACCTTAACATTATTGTTTATTTTAATTATACAAAAATTATAAAAAGTGCAATAAAAAACATTTTTAAGCAGCAGCAAGGGCAGATATTCAGATATAGAGATATTCAGGACCTTCGATTAAGTTATCGTGTCATTAAATTTTTCAGATGATGTGAAAAGGTTATGCAAGAACGTACTGCGCTTGCATCGAGCATCATTCAGAAAAATACGTGTGTGTGGCCTGTTCGACGCAGACGCTGCGTTACAGTTAAGTCTCATGAGCCTGCTGACTAACTACATAATTGTGTTGCTACAATTCGCAATTTTGTAATCCAACCACAATAAAACAATTATATACCGTAGATCGTAGTGTCGTTCATTTATTAATTTTCATAAATATAAACCATTGATAACAATACTTAAAATAGTGTGTTGTTCGCAATGTAAAACAAACAAAAAAAATGACGACTACTTTAAAAGTGACTTGTTTTGAAATTTTTGTAGTTTTTTGAGGTCGTTTATTTTTTATACAAGTCAAATAAAATTGTTAATATACATACTCTCGAAAACCATAACGTAAAACCATAATGCCTTCAGGGTGTTGTTGGGGCTCCCACGTTACTGCAGTGCATCAGGAATGTTTTCTGAAGCGCACACTGATGGCTTCACCACCATCCTTCGGAAAAGGTCGGCATCCATGATGGGCAGGGTGCGTGGGAGCCTCAACAGCATACTGAGGGTCATTAGTGATAAGCCGTGTTGCGCCATCATGGCGCACTGGGTACATACACATGTGCATGTGCCCGGTGCGTCAGGTGAGCGCAATAAATATATGAATTAAAACCAGTGTTGTATTGTGTCTGTTACTAACATAGTTTTTTAAGTAGTGTGTATTACTAACATCATATGGATCAAGGTCTGAAATAAAAATATTTTATTTTATTTATTTATTTATTTATAACCCGACTATGACTATTTCGCTGATAAGTCTAATAACATTTATATATATTATTGATATCATAATACATTATTTGGTCACTGAACTAATTGATCACAGTGTCTACACTGTGATCAATTAGTTCAGTGTAACGTCATTGGTGACATAAGCCAAGAAACCCTTTATTTCACAGCTCAGACCACACAACACGTTGGGAAATACACGTGTAATGTTTTATGTATGTACATGGTAACATGTTTTGATTTGAAAAGTCCTAATTATGATCTCATTTTTATCTTAAAAAAATCGAATTTGACGCAAATTAGGGTAAGGAATAAAAAAATTACATCACATGTGAAGTCGAACATCTTTTTGCTGCATACACGTGTGGCAAAAGTCGTCCTTGATCAAATAAATTTAATCAGGGGCTATTTTACGTGGTATCTCCTGGGGTATTTTATATGGAGTTCCACGGCTAGAGTTACATGGACAACTACGGCTGTTTGCCCAACTTTGGCAATGTTCTCTTCCATTTTATTCCATTAAGCGCTGTTCTGGTCTGTGTTTAACCGGTTTTTGCCTTTATTTGAACTTCCCATCTTCAAAACTGTCTTCACGTTTACTTTTGTTGTTTCTTCGAAACAAAATCTTTATACTTTCGTTCGAATTTTTCAGTACCTACTTACTATACATTATGCCATTTCCAATGAAGTTCACTTATATTTCTGGCTACATTTCCTATTTTTGTGCGCCTTCTTAGTATCTTACTTTTACCTGTATATTTTCTTGATCTAGCATGACCTATTCCATTGCCGTCGAATGTGTTCTTAGTTTGGAATTTTTGTCTTTTTTGAGTGCTCACTGTACCCAAATTTTCATCAAAATAAAGGGTAAGCAACTCAATTGAATAATTCCAAATAACCTGACGAAAACCTTTAACATACCTCCGAGAACCCTATGAGAATCTCCGAGAACTCTACAAGAACCTCCGAGAATCCTACGAGAATCCCCGAGAACTCTACGAGAACCTAGAACCCCCAACTAACCTTATTAGCATTGATATTCTCAGACTTACATGACTCACAGATATCCAAGTCAGAGAAAGTTATTTCTGTTCTTGCAGGTATGACGACGAGAATCAATGAGGCAGGTGCAGAGCGCACACCGCCTGTCAGAATGGCCGTATCGGCGCAATTACAATAGTTTGTCATTACAAGTAATAAAATAATTAAGATTCATAATTAGAATGTCCAAAAATTAGTAGATTGATTACTTTAAGTTTATTACGATGTAAAAAAAAAAAAACAGTTGTCAATGTCACTATTCCTGTTATTGTAATTTAAATGTTTCAATATTTTACCTAAAAACTTGAGTACACGTGCACGTGGGAGGGGCGAACCCTATAAATACGGTCGCACTGTCGGCGCGCGACGCTCGGGCCTCCCCCTCCCCCTCGTCAGATCACCATGTATGGCAAGCCGATCCCCTGGGAGAAGCAAGCCAAATACCTGGGGGTCATCCTGGACTGCCACCTCACCTTCGTTGAGCACATAAGGTAGGCCCGTTCTCACGCCGCCTTCGCTCAGGGAAGGCTTCATTTCATCACGAACGCCCTTAGCCTTCCTGCGCAAAATCACGGGTGCCCTACTATGTCCGAAATGAGACTACATGTAGATCTCAAATTGCCCACCATACAGCAGTTCATGAAACGCATAGCCAAACGTTTCTTCGGCACTGCTGTAAATACTGCACTTTTTAAAAGAGAAGATAAAAAAGAGCAGTTTTGGCTATGATTAGCCAACGATGTCACGGGCGGGAAAATCAAAAATGTTTATCCCACTAGAGTTTCCTATTCCATCATAGTTTCCCAAAACCGTTCAGGTATTGAGGCAAAATTGAACTAGAATGATCTAAACAGTTTCCTATTAATTAAAAATTTAAATGCCGTCCCTTTTCCCAACGATGTTGATTTTGGTTTGCAGCCTAAAATGATGTTGCCTAATACCTACCGTATTTAAATAGGTTGACTGAGTAACTGCCTAGCATAGTAACTGGGTACCGCATTGCTCCTCGGTAAGTCGGGTCGTCAATTTATTGAGGTTCTGATTTAACATAAGACTGAATTGTTATGTACGCTTTTTAATAATTATAACGCCTTCATACCCATGATCAAAAATACAACGTCAAGGATCTCACAAAACAATTATAATTTATACCATGAACACAACTCCACAAATTGTAAAACATATACCTGTACAGTTTGAAGCCAAAATATTTACACAAGCATTTTGAGCGTACTTGACAGCTTCATAGAATGCCTCGAGCTGCAGACTGAGTGAGATTTGTATCACCCAGGCTTTTAATAGCCAAGGTAGATAATATATAGAAGTAAAATGATTTTCCCGCTGCCGCTGGAAGCAATACAATAAGTAAATAGGTATATCTTTAGAAGTAATCTACATAAATGTAGAAATTTTAAAAATTAATCAAGAATGGTTATTTGGAGTGTCCGATTAGAATTTAAAAATAATATAATTATGAAGTCTTATAAAATACGTCAAGAATAATAGGTAAATACAATATTTTGTAACTGTCGTGTTTTATCAAGATTCGTGAATGATTGTCAGTAATATGCAAATTTATGTGAAGATTTATTGGAATAAAACTGGAAACTATAATTCCTCAAAAAACAATAAATGACTCACCGTTTTAATAACATTGTATTTGAGGTACAGAATGACAATGTTGATATTAATCAAACCTAGACAGATAACGTCTATTGTTTGATATAAGACCTGGAAATTATATGTATATTGCTATATAGATTAGCCAAGACAATTTCTATTATTTACAATGAAATCAAAAATCATTATTTAAAAAAAAAAACATTCTGAAAAATATTCTGAGATTATATGTGTGTAAAGAAATAGTTTTCTTTAAGTTATGTGTTAGGCTCATTGATAAAGCAGGTTTTGTTTATTTATTTTCTCTAAAGATGGCGTTACTTATGACAGGTGTCATGTCGTTAAAGCAGAGGCTGTTATGTCAAGATGGCGACATAAGTTGATAATTTTAAGATATGTTGGTAGGTTAATAATGTAATAAGGAATCGACTCCATGAATAATAAACTTTTAATGTCGTTTCTTTGTTATTTACATGTAAGTTAGTGTAATGCAGTCACTGCAGATAAATTGTAATTAGTAGTTTAATGGTGTACTTATGCTAAAATAAATCTTTGTTATTTACAGAGCAACACATGTTTATTTTCGTCGTTTCTTTAAAGAACTTAAATTAATAGTCTTATATGTGTTTCAATTATTAAAATTCCCGAAAAGCTGGATTTTTATACAAGTCTTAATTAAATACGTCGTTTTCAGATATCAGTCGGAAAGTCGCAACAATCTTTGACGTTCCTTATATGAAAATAGCGCAAATTTGCAAATGACGCCACAGGCGCGTGGTGAAAATTAGAACTACATCTTTCGCCTCATATTCTCTTTAGCATTAAAATGAGACAAACGTATTGAGCAAAAGCGCTTTCAAGGAGGTTTGATCATTCAGCTTATTTTTCCAGTAATGTGAAACTCCTTTGTAGAATTCTTATATTTCTTAATTGTAATTTAAAAAAAAACCGTAATGGATACGCACGGCGCTACACAAAGAGGAGTGCGGTTAAATACGTACTTAGATGAGAGAACTTACATATTTTAAAGCATGTTCCATTGTATAGTTCGTAATTTTTTAACTTTCGAACAATGTACAAAGGCTTCGTAAATGCATTTTTTGAGCAAATGTGTTGAAAAATATAATACAGGAGTTATCGGTAGCTTCTTATCATGGATTTTCATGATACTGTACATACATAGTTACTAAAGGTAATATTTTATCAGCGCTTTTCAATTTCATACGATTAAATTTCTGGCCCATCATTTTACTCATACACGCAATCCCACTTCACGAGCATAATGTTTTTATTTTTTTTTTCTTCAAATGGATGATCCATCATGCATACTGGGCACATATAAGTGCATATTCGTATTTTCTAGGTTTAAATTCGCTATAACTTGAGAACAGTGCCTCGTAGGGAAATGAAAAAGGTATTGATACCTTTTTGGTACAGAATTTCACGATCTAAAAACTTTCCCCCATCCATTTTTCGAGTAGCCCTCACCGTTTACTTGGGATAAAACATAGTTCAAGCAGGATCGATCGATAGAGATTTTTTAGAAAGAACGAAAAAGAGTTTACTTGCGACAAGCATGACGCATACCAAAAAAAATATGAATCGCAAAAGTTGTGCAAGTTGGGAAGATATCCGTCACATTCGTGCAAAACGGCCACCACTCAGCATTATGCTGGGACTCGTGTGCGAGACAGAGCCACAGCGCTGGTTTCACATAGCATTTGTAATGACGTGTTTAAGATCTGTACAAAAATCCAGTTTCTTGGCAACTAATGTAAACTCAACACTGTTTTTCGTCTATTTTGTCTGGGTTAATTATAATGAAGGCTCAAAAATGCGTCGGCAAAAATCATGAAATATATGTAAGTAGCTGTAGCGGTAAAAATCTACATAATATATATAATTGGCACTCACAACGTGTTGATAAATATTTATAATAATCTTGTAGCAGTTTAATATTTGATCATAAGTCTTAAACATTTTCTTTATCTCTTCTTTATTACTACCATTATTCTGGCCCAGTAATAATTTAATATTCCACAGCACAACTTTATCCGTCAATATCCTAGCTAGCCTGATTGCATATATTAAATGTGAATAAAAAATCACCGTAATCAATACGTAAAGAATGACATTCCAAGGTGGCTTGAGGAAAAATATATATAGATAAAAAATGCAAAGACATAAAACCCAAAGATTGCGGCAATACTGATCCAAGTTCTTTTGACGAACTGTTTGAGACAAGCTTTATCATTAATAAATCTATGTACATCTTGAAAGTACAAGACAAAAATAATGCTGTTTTTACTTCCAGTTATACCGATGATCAAGTTCATAAAGAATCCCACACATCGATAAATGAAATCGAAGAAAGATGCAAAAAACAGAAAATTAATTGAATTGTATCGTTTGAAATTATCATCTAATAATATTTCTAAAATTCGATAAAAATATACAGTCAGGAATATTGTTGTGCCAACTATAATTACGAATTTATTAATGGAATTATTAGGATTTATAAAATTGTTCTTGATGTAATATTTGGGATTAAGCAGTAGAATTTGCATCAAATCAAGAGGTAGGAAAATTCGCTGAACATCTTTATCGATCTGATTGTTTATAGTAATTTTATTTCTTATCCCAATTTCGTGATCAGTGTTCTTGTTTAGAGTCTCCATTATTATTTGAATTTACTGCAGCAAATATAAGTCGAACTTAATAGTACTTTAGACACAGAAAAATTCTGAAATTAAAAGTTCTCACAATTACTAAATATGGGCGACCATGTGTGTTCAAATGTATATGACGCTACCGTCACAGAAGGTTAATGTATTTACAGTACCACTACTGTAAATACATTAACCTTCTGTGAACCACGTGCATAAAAGTTATATCCCAAACCATGTGGGGTCTCTTATATCCATACAATAATTTGGTAACGATATATGTTATTTGAAATGAAGGTTCTGTTTTTTGTCAAATATGGTTTTTTTTTTCAGTATAATAAACCGTGTAACGTAATCAACATGTTAGCTTTTTTTTAAATAAAGGAATAAAACATAGAAATCTTTTATTCACTTACAGAGGAAAACAATAGTATAATTTAAAAATACATACAGCCGGTTGGCGTAGCGGGTTTGTAGGTACTAGGACAAAATAGTAATCAAAAACATCTAACATGACTGATACCTAAATATTTGCAAAGTTGATATTATAAACCACATGAATTTATCAGAAAGTTAGTTTTCATGAGATCCGGGCCGCTTCAAATCCCTACATTTTTTATAATGCTGCAAGCCTATTTTCATATCGTTTACAACAGTATTTATAGTTTCTGAACATCTTTTAAGTTACAATCTCAATACCTTGCTATAATGTGGTATTTTTATGGAAGATAATATATGTACATTCTGCGTTAATTTGGCAACATTGCAACTCCAGCAACTCAAAGGTCTGAAATCATCACCATCATACCAGCCGAAAGACGTCCGCTGCTGGACAGGCCTCCTCCAGGGGGGGGGGGGGTCCCTTAGTCGCCTATTCCGACACCCACGGGAAGAGATGGGATGGTGCTATTCTTTTACGTCCGACACCATACAGGTCACGTCAGGTTTGAAATAGCCGCATGAATATTACGACATATTCATAACGGTTCGTTGTTAGGGTCTATTAAATCCCACTTGGTGCACGCAAGGTTAAGAAAATATTTCATTACTTTAGGGAAGTTATGATTATTGCTGAGCGTTTATTCCTGACGGTGTTACATAAATGTTAATCTTAGAAACGAATGAATTTATTGCTAAGCAAGATACTTGAATGCTCTTAAAGTCAGTTAGATCAAGAATTCGTAAGTAAAAGCCAATTGATCTGTGGATTTGTAATACAATGACAATAGTTCTTGAGAGTTCTGACAAAATTTAGGTTCTTAGCAGGTTTCAGCAACAAGAGAAGCGGTTTTTTCACTTTATCGCTTCAAATAAAGCAAACTTATTCAATTTTAGAGGGTTATTGTCAATAGGAAAAAATCAGACTAGAACCGGCTTTTGGGAGTGGCTTTATTTTATTTTATTTTTTTCGGAAAACTTACAGCTAGGCAGACACAATATTAAGAGTTAATAACATGATGATGGCCAATTACAAGTTTTCACAGATAGTAAACAAATATAACTTATTAAATAATAATTTATTCACATAATATTAAATAAATTTTTGTATACCAAATTTTGTAAATCATTACCTATTTGAAAATAGTAACTATGGAGTTTCTTGTCCGTTCTTCTCCATAAGAATCTACCTTTCCGAAGGACAGTAGAGTCACTTTATTATTGTAATTTTATTATGTTTACTGAACTGTAAACGATGACGTTCAAAAGTGCCGTTTAATGGCCTAATTGAAATAAACGTTTTGACTTTGACTTTGACTTTGATATAAACAACACGAATAAAGTCGTAAGTTTGAATTACGACGTATTATGATTATGCGTCCTGCAAACAAACGTAGCTCTCTAAATGGGGGTCGTACTTGATGAATAAAACCACCGTAAAATTTCAGCTCAAATCAATTTTATTAAAAGAACATTCATCATAAGAACATAATTCAGTCTTCTTAACTCACAAATCACGTTATTATAAATTTTTATTGCAAAAAAAAACAAACTGATTAGCTGGCCGCGGTCCAATAGATCGGAGCATACCGTCGCAACTATCCATGCGACTTTATACGCGGGAGCGTTTAAATGTTAAGACCATTATCCATTAAAAACTCATTATTTATATAAGATATAAAATTTAGATTTTAGTAATACGTAGGTAATACTATTTAGGATGGCACAAAATAACAATTTTAGTTAAAAATAATGTCCCGACCTTCTGCGTGGGAGGCATCGATAATATATTTTCTATGTATTTTTGACTGGCTAAATCTATCGTCTACAGACATTATATTATATTACGTAACATTAAAGTCAACAATATATGCGATTGACTAGCCTTAGTGAAATTTCACGTGATCACCATCTGCTTAGCCTATTCTCAACTAAATTGGGGTCGGCTTTCAGTTAAACCGGATTCAGCTGAATACCACTATTTTCCGTGGAGCGGCTGCCTACTAGACGTCTACAACCCATTAACTGTGTAACATGCTACTCCTTGGCAAGATTGGTGTTAGATTTTCTAAACAAAATCTCGAAAAAAAAATAATGACAGTCGGGAATAACGGCTTACCGTGCTTTTCGAGGCACGGAGAAGTCTCGGTTTGTTAAGATGGTCACCCATCCATAGACCCATCCATCAACAGACATCCTTTGCGTTTGTCTATCCCATACATCTACTTATTGAGATTAGACAGCTGAAATAAAGCCATTTAGTCTTGGCTCTCAGAGTGCTCTATCTTTGTCTCGACCTATTACAGCATTATATTATTTATTCCATCCATTATTGTCGTAGAAAATAAACTAATTATGGCTTGTTCATACATTTTGTTTTCGATTCTTATCGCTATCATTTGTGTTTCTAAGCCGGTAGTTATAGGTTCAAAATGAGGTTGACGTATAATGTCAGACATGAAAATCCTATATGTTTTGTTTTAAACGATGGCGTCGACAAAGATGTTCAGTCTATGCTCTCGCCTTTGAATCTTATGCAATATATTATGTTCTGTCCTAAATATTGCATAAAAAATAATTTAATATACTCAAATAGTAGTGTCTCTAATTTAGTTTCAATGCTTGGAACACTAGTGTTTGTGTCGTCGTTTGTATTCCGCACCTATAGACAACTTTTTATGGAAGAGTGTCTAGGTTGTAACGTGTTTCTTTATGCCAGCATTTACTTTGACGGCATCTTTTATTGTGGCTTATTCATTATGAACTTTATGATTGCGATAGCTTACACTAAAAAAAGTATCAAGTTCGTCTTAAAGTTTCAAAAAGTGCACAGATTTCTTAACAATGAGACCAGTTTTAATAACTTTATCATTTGGAATTGGGTTATTGTTATTGCGTTCCTGTGCGGATATGTCTCTCTTTTCACATTTTTTTCTACACGGCAAAATTCATCATTCTATACAACATTCTGTCTCAACATTTTGATTAGCATTGATCTTAATGTTATTTATGCTGGTCGTGTCATCGAAGTTTTGGAACATAAAGTTGTTCTTTGGAACATTAATGCTAAGAATATTCAAGGAACGGAATGCGTGTACAAAGAACATTTTGGAATAGAAATGTTTCAAGCTTACGTTGATATACTTGAGTGTTATAACATCTACAAAATATGTTTTCAGCATTATGTAAGTACCTGAAATATGTGCTAACGGGAATCGAAAAACCAAAAAATTGTTACAAAGTTTTTTAATGTAAGATTTCAATCAGAGTGAGAAGCTGATGCGCCCACAGCTGCCCCTGTGGGCGAAAAATATCAAACATAAGAAATCGCTTGCGTATATAGGAAGTGACGGACGTGGCGAGCGGCGGCACCGAGCGTCAGAAAGGGCGGATTTCACTCAATCTTAGTCTTCAGCAGTTGTTGCAGCTACACTGACATTCATAGCTACCGAACTTCATGGCGGGGATGGCGAAACCAAAAAAATATTCATCATAATAATTTTTTTTACCGACTTTCTAAAAAGGAGTAGGTTCTCAATTCGGTTGTATTTATAATAACTCTGTCTTTTATGATCCGACTTGAATAAATATTTTTCAAGTGAATATGCGTTCCGATTGGTCCCATAGAAATGCAATATTGACCTGTTTAACAACATCAATAAACCTTCATCCAATGTTCGGAACTTCTGAGGAAATAACTGCCTGCTACAACAACTCGTCCTACTCCAGTCTAAGTCACTGTGCGTTCACTCTGGACTAAGAAAGAGCGAAGAAGAGCTTACATCTGCATAAAAGAAACTTCCACACGACTTCCATCTTCTATTGTTATTTTTTGTGACACTTTTCAGATACTTTATCATATTATAGAAGCATTCGTTCATTCCCTGATTTACGTTCAGGTAGCAATAGAAATTTTAAAAATTGCCGTCACTAATGGTGGTGTAGTAAGTACTATTTATATTCTTTTTGTGCATCCGTTTTTTATCTCACTGTTTATAATTGTCACTTGTCTTAAAAATCTCATAACTCTTGGTTTCCTATTTTAACCAAAATGAAGCCACTATCGGTTTCGATCACGTTTATTAAAAGCGATTGACGAGGTCTATTGTGGAAAAAGCGTGCGCTCAGTCATATTATGAAGGCTGATATGGTTCACATACGCCAATGAGTTCTCTTCATAAAGTAGTTCCGTCCTATATTTTAGCCACGTTGTGGTATTCAGAAAACACTATCACATGGTGTGTCGTTATATTTGTCCTGACGACATTCTACATTACTAATATTTATGTGTGATGTTTGAAGATTGAAAAATCTTCCTCCTTCTAATCTTCTTTTTATTCTTCCTACTTATCAATTTAAATCTCGAAGTATTGATTCATAGGAATCTTCTGACACCTCTTGTAACAAAGATCTTTTTTTAGAAAGAAGCAGCTATATTGTGCTTACCCATGTTAAGTTGGATGGTTAAGGATTTGGGTTGGCAGGCAATTCTGAGCATGCAATGCGAAAAACTTTACCTAGCTATTCAAAATGTTCAAGATTCATGTGGACTCATATTGAACTCAAATTGTTCAGGTAATTTATAAAAGGATTGCTTAGCCACGCCAATTTTTAATGTGAAATATTTGTTAATTTTACTTTACCAACTGACAGCTCAAGAGAAAAAGCGATGCAAGAACGTACTGCGCTTACATCGAGCATCATTTAGCAAAATACGAGTGTGTGGCGTGTTCTACGTAGACGCTGAGTTACAATTAAGCCTCCTGAGTCTTGTCATGAATTACATTGTAATTTTGCTACAGTTTGCTATATTGTAATCTAGACTTCAATTAAACATTTGAATATTGCCAAATACTTTATTCTTATTTCTAAATACCTAAAACTTCAAAGTTTCGTGATTGAGTTATGGTTCCCAATAATTTAGAATATGTACTTACAATTGTGTAAAAATATTTGACTTTTACACCAAATAAGTGCTGATAACAATTTTGTACAGTCTGCCACGTCAGAAACCTGGCCAAATCCACAAAAGAAAGTATAAAAACAAAATAAAATAATTAGATAGACAGAATACTTTTAAAGAAAAGAAAGAAACAAAAGTATTTATTTGGGACTCGCACAAGACAAGCAGAAAAGTAAAGAAATTAAAACAAACATTAATCAAAATTAATTAACAAAAGCTAACATAATTTAATCTGTGCGAGGCCATAAAGGTCCCTGTTTCAGCATATGCTGCGATATACATAGGTATTAAAAAAAAACTCAGCGCTGGTATACTGATAGGGTCTGTGATGCCACGGATACATTCACGGAACACATCCTAAAATGAAATATGCAAATACAAATAAAATAATGATTATACAATTATATGAATTATAAAACAATAAAAATGTGAAATACGTATATATAATAAATAATTAATAATATAATAATAATGGGTTGGTGGCTGTCAAAAGCTTAATGAAACGAATCAAATATGTAAACAAAACGACACAAAGCTAAATCGTGTTTAGCATCTAAAATAGCAAGAAAGAGTTATGTTGAGAACATGGAACAGAGTCACCAACACTAACTACGTACAGACCCTGGGTAAGTTCATTTACTATCCGTTTGAATGCATAGTAGGTGTTGCTTGAACTTAAAACTAAATATACCAACTGTTTTATAGCACGAAACGGCGGTGGCAGGTCGTTCCAGTAACGAGAAGCTGCAAATTTAAAATTTCCACGGAGTGCAGCAGTTCTATGGGGCAAAGTCGGGAGGTAAGTAGATGCTTTTGTTTTGACTTTGTTCACATCTCGCGACCAAGTCAATTTACTATACAGATAGTCTGTTTTCAGAGTAGCCAGATTAAACTTTCTCCGGTCTGACATTCTCATCAAATTACCCTTATTTAAAAATGGTGATATGAGATCTAGGAGGGACATTAAAACAAAATCTTGCACAAGTATTCTGTACCCGCTAGATCAACCTTTTGCTCCCACCAAGAATGCACGCATCATAAACAGTGTCAGCGTAGTTTAGCTTGGATAAAACTATTCATAGACTAATATATAAGTAACTAGTGACTCACAGAGCATGACACGCATATGCACACTTATGTAGGGACGGACAAGGTACATGAGTTTGAGACGGTATGAGCAGTTACACACAGCCTCTATGACCCTTTGTCATTTTCAATGTACACCATAGGAGATATCAATTTAGAGCTGAAAATTAGTTAAACATGGGCGCGTATCGAGAATAAATAATAAGTTTGAGTACCTATGGAGATACTTTTGTGTGACTTGAAAAATCAAACCATAAAAAATCATATAAACCATATAGACCTTACTTACCTCCCGACTGCGCAAATTGATATTTATTTTTAAGAATCTTCGCCATGTGGCCGACACACAGGTGCTTAGACAAGTATATCTTGCTCTTTGTCAGTCAGTTGCACAGTACTGCATAGTTGTTTGGGGTGGGGCATCAAAAACACATTTGTTAAAACTGGAACGTGCCCAAAGAGCGATCCTTAAAGTGGGTTGGTCCCTCCATTATCAATTTCCTACTACCGAACTTTATAAAACTTGTAAGGTCCTCTCTATTCGGAAATTGTTCATTTTAAATTTAATTCTAACAGTCCACTCCCGAAACTCATATAATCCCGAAAAGTTCGAAGCCTTGAGACGAAAGCATACAGTGTGTTCGTCTTATTTTNATTTTTCATTGATTGCACATTCTTGTAATCCATCACTACAAGCACCATGCAGCTGTCCCCATCTAAGTCGCATAGAGAGTGTTAAGTATTTGGGTGTTCAAATTGATGACTCTTTATCATTTTATAATCATATAGACCTACTTACCTCCCGACTGCGCAAATTGATATTTATTTTTAAGAATCTTCGCCATGTGGCCGACACACAGGTGCTTAGACAAGTATATCTTGCTCTTTGTCAGTCAGTTGCACAGTACTGCATAGTTGTTTGGGGTGGGGCATCAAAAACACATTTGTTAAAACTGGAACTTGCCCAAAGAGCGATCCTTAAATTGGGTTGGTCCCTCCATTATCAATTTCCTACTACTGAACTTTAAAATACTTGTAAGGTCCTCTCTATTCGGAAATTGTTCATTTTAAATTTAATTCTAACAGTCCACTCCCGAAACTCATATAATCCCGAAAAGTTCGAAGCCTTGAGACGAAAGCATACAGTGTGTTCGTCTTATTTTTGTTCATTCTAAGTTAGCTCAACGATTCTTCTATTTCCTTGGTCCTTATGTATACAACAAAGTTAATACAATCTTACATATGTACTCAATGGTCAAATCTAAATGCAAAATTACTGTAAGGAACTGGCTGCTGGATTTGGACTATGAAGGTACAGAAAGTATCATCCAAACTATTAAATAAAAAATTAACATACCTCCCACTTAGTATTACTAAAAAGCAGAAATTTGCACTGAACTTACATGCACTAACACAAAACATCCTCACACATTCACACACTACACACACAATCCTACAATAATAACACTTCACAAATATAACCATACTTCTATTAATAATAATAGAAGTATGGTTATATTTGTGAAGATTAAGATACCTCTCTTTCAGAATTGTTATTAAGCTAACAGTGTATGTATAATCGGAATTAAGATGCCGTAAAATATGATCATGTTCATAGGGGTGTGAGCCTCTCCCAACTTACTATACCTCCCACTACTTGCTCACTGCCCTCACAATCACATCTGATGAGCAGACGCGTACCAGAAAGCAGTGAGCAAGATTCCTCCAATGAAATGCACACCGTCCGAAAACCTGAAAACTGCTCAAGTCTCCGAACGGTGTGCCCCTTGCGTGTGTGTGTCCCACTTTGTCTGATCTCTCACTTGGACCTTTCCGGCATGAGTAACTCTACCGGCAGAGCTCCAAGATCACTGAGACACGCAAGCCCCACCACGACGGCAATGTGGGGACACTCTCGGTGGGGAATTTCAGGGTACTGTCGTGTGAAAATTGCATGCAGTTGTTGTCTGTAGGTAGTCATATCGGTCTCTAATTTAGTGATGAGGAAGTATATTCGCATGATGAATAGGTTAACCTCTTTGCTCCATCTCATGCGAACTCTTGCTTTGCCAGCCTTGGTGGACGCGGGTAAGAAGGTAGGTACCTCCCGCGCAACATCTGAGGCTGGAGTGCTTTGGAAACTAGTAATAGGGGGTGACGATGGTATGGATAGTGATGATCTTCTGGAGGGTGTGTACGATACTGTGCTAGGACTATACGGTTCTACAGGGTTGGTTGTCTTGTCCGTTAGTCGGTCACCATCGTCAGTAATTTCGGCTGTAGCATCTTTGTCGGTGGGAGCCCGCCTGCTCAACTCCTCACCGCTGACGGTGGCAGCGTCAGCTCCAGGTGCGCCCCGGCAATCGCCCCCGGGCAGCGGTCCTATACGTTTATTTTTTGAACGTGTCTCCATGTTGAATGGGTATCCAGAGCCAGGTTAGCCACGCCAGTAATTTCTCATTCGTGTGTCTGCCCTCCACGTGATTAGATGTTCAATCAGGACGTGTGGTTGTTTAGGGGGCTTATTATTATTATTATTTTACGTGACAAATATCGCTGTCATTGATATTTCAGCAATGCATTCCGTTGCAGCAAAAAGATCTTATTTCATTATTTAGATTTAAATTAAAATGGATTAAAGGAATAATAATATAATAATAATAATGGTAATTATTTTTTATATTTTAAATGTTTTTTTTATGTGTTTTTGTTAAGAAATATTTAAAAATGTAAACTAGTATGTAAGGAAAATAAATAAAGAGAATAATAATAATATCTTGGGATATATCACACACGGTCATCCGATCCCAAACTAGGCAGAGCCTGTGCTATGGCAACCAGGCAACTGATAAACATACTTATATATTTCTAAATACATACATATTATAGACAAATTACACCCAGACACAGAACAAATGATCATGCTCATCACACAAAGATTTGTCCTGGGTGGGAATCGAACCCACGACCTCCGGTTTAGCAGTCAGGGTCACTAACCACTCCACCAACAGGCCAGTCAAATTGTGATTTAATCAATTCGTTGGTGTTTGTAAACGCACCCACGATACAGGAGAAATTCCTAGTGTGGGGCAACGTTTTAAAAAAGGAAGGAATTATGTTTTTTGTTCGTAGAATATGAGTGTTTATGAGACATGTATAAAATATAGTTCACAACTTTTTTTTTAACTTAAAATATTATTTTAAATTGTGTTTGAAGTTCATTAACGGATTGCTTTGCGCGACGAGTAATGACAACATTTGTATCCTTCGGATCGATGTTTCGCTCGACTTGTTGCGAAAATGCATACTGTAAGAAACTAACACAATTTTGTTTCCAATACTGGGACTAAAGGGTAATATTTCCTTGCATCATGGTACGAGTGTTGTTCGAAAATTGGCCTCCTAGAGCCTTGAAAAGTTCGCATTTTGTCTAATTATATTAAGAAAATTATAAGTAGTCAAAACGCGGACTTTTCTGCCTTCATCTCATGCAAATAGCCGTCCAGCCAAAGATATGAGTCGAGAGAGCACCCCATAATTGAAAGAATAATATTTTTTTGTAACTTTCTTTACAAAAGTGGGCGGTGGGCGGACTTAATGCAACAAGACATTTTGTACCAGTCAACCTTTAGGTTAAAAAGACTTAACTGTGGTAGATGTCCCACAAATAAACATTTGAAATATAATTAAGTTTCAAAATAATAATATTACTACTATAGTAGGCGCCAGATAATCGTGGAATAACGGTCATTGACCCACCTACAATTATTGACATTTTTAATTTGAAAAACGGAATTAATGACACAAAGCTGTCCCGAATCATCATCTCTCGTGATCCTTAACATTGTCTAATAATGAAAAACGATTCATATTTAATTGTTCAGGTACCTATGAACAGTTATTAGGGAAAGGTCAATATACTTTATTCCACATTTATCTGGCGCCTACTATAATAAAATACATATTATAAAAAAACTAAACTAACAAATGTTATGTTTTATATTAAACATACTCATTAAGAAAACTCCTAATGATTATGACGAAGACCAAACTAAGAATGAGAGTATTTTAAGTAGTGTTTTCAGACTCACAATTTTCCCTTTTAGTATCTAACTTCGTGCGTGATTAATTGCAGACCCGTGACAAACCTGCGACCAGTAAGCTCTTCTATTAAAGTCTTGTATAGAACACTACTGAGTCGTTTATCTTATCTCTAATCTACTTAATGCTAATCAGCTAACGGCCTGCGTTGTCTATTAATAAAGGGGTGAAAAGAACTTTCCTATACCCGCATATGCAGCTCATATGGCTATAATTTTTTAGAGCTCATTAATCAATGTTACTCTAAACATTGATTTTATTCTTCTCCAAAGTAATGGAAAACTAAGCCTACGTATTTAACATGAAAAGATGAAGCTAGTTGCACGTTCCAGAACGTAGATGTATGGAGAAGAACGTGCAAGAATAGCCGGACACTCTTTTTAATCAGTAAATACAGTAAAACCCGTTTAAGACGATTTCACAGGGACTCAACCAAAAACGCGTCTTAAGCGGGAAAGCGTATTATGCGGGATATAGGGAAATAAAAAACGGACCTACTACATACGTATGTATTAATATTAGGTATTGAATTGTACATTTAAAAATTATGTACGTTATATAAAGTGCCGTGTATCTATCACGTTATTTAAAATAATCACTTATTTTAGTTTGACAAAAAGATTTTGAGGCATTAGAAATTACAAGATTTTCAACGTAATTTAACTTTTGTAGTGCGTCTTCACTTTGATTCAAAGAAGTTACATAGCGTCTTAAATCATTAACTGCTGATAATGCCTGGGCGTGTGACAAAATCTAAGTTGACTCATCTTCTTGATCATTATCACTTTCAGCCTCTTCTTGTGTGTTATTCACATTCTCAATAAGATCTTCAATTGATTGAATTTCGTACGATGCCACATTATCATCAATGGAAGAATATCCAGGAAAACCCTGCAGTATTACGGGTTCTTCTTCTTCCAACACGACGTCAACCTCGTTATTTCTGAAACCTGCTTTCTTGAAACAATTTTGAATGGTTTCAGGCTTAATTGCTTCCCAAGCTGCTGCAATGTTTAGAATTGCATCATGCGCTGGCCGCTGCCGCAGAGGTAATATGTGTTGGCGTTAGGCATATTAAACGGGATGACGAATCGTATTAAGCGTTAAAGAATGTATGAAAACATGTCTCAAGTTGCAGGGACTGATACAAAATGGCGTATTATGCGAGAAATCGTATTAAGCGTGATCGTATTAAACGGGTTCTACTGTAGTTGCAAATGAATGGTTACATTATTTATGCATTCATTATATAATGCCAAAGAGATTGAATCTATACAGTCAAAATGACATGCAAGTCATATGAGATCCATGTAGGATAATGTCTGAGGTGGACTGTTATGGGAAGCATCACACAAATTTAAGTGAACCTTTGTAAAAATAATTATTATTATGTATAAATTACACCAAAAAAATATTATATTCAAAATTCTTAAATCTTTTTCATATATTCATGAATTAACTAATAAAATATTTCTTATTGACAGAGCCTCAGGGTTCCGTCTTTACGAAAAATTTAGTTACGCAAGGTCCGATACTATTCAAGTGACATCACACGTCTTGCTTAATATTCTATTAGAATAGTAAGCAAGACGTGTGATGTCACTGCTTATATTTGCGTTTTATTCGTTCCTTTTGTGGGCAAATATTCTAATACAACTTTGAATTTTCCTTTCAGATACTATATCACTCATTGGAGACATGTATTCATGGGTTGATATTGATATCAAAATGATTTTAGAAGTCATGATTGATAACCCCGTAAGTATTGAATTCATGATCTCATCCCATAAATAACATAGATATAATTATGCAAAATCACGCTAAAATTACGCCATATGCTTGAAATACACAATTTTTCCTGACATTGAATTCTGACAATCTGTTTGTTATTTTTTCGTCGTCCATCACTGTCACACATTCCTACTGACAATAATACCTAACTTCTTTTTTTACATACAAATTATGTTTCAGGACATATCCAGGAGTATTTTGATCAACATGTCATGGATCTTCAAGAATCTCTTTTTGCAAACACTGTTTAGTATACGTTGCGAGATATATTACACAGCTATGAGAAAATGTCAAGAATCGTGCATACTTATTTTGAAGTCAAATTGTGCTAGCGGTATGTATGCATAATGTTTTCCCTTGTGAAGAGTTTCGTACGTCCTAGTAAATCACTCGTGTATGTACGTCACGAACATACTGGTCCGATTAAGCTGGTATATAATTTCGATTTGATACATTTTTTTATTAATGGAGTCACCTATGGGAAAATTAAGAAACAAAATTTATCAAACTACATCGTGAGACTTGTCAAATTAAATGTTTTACTATTTGAATCTCAACTCGTTTTACCTGACCAAATAGTTTAAAAAAAAGTTAATATAACCTCATTTCTCACATTTTACAGATAAAGAAAAACGAATTTGTAGAAATATTCAACGGTTGCATGAAGCCTTTTTCAGCAAGATAAGCTTATATGGAGTGGCTTCCGTTGATGCTCTTCTTCCTCTAGTATTGGTCGGACAACTCACTAAGTACACTGTTATAATACTGCAGTCTGCACTTCTGCCATAGTAGTTTCACGTATCCCTACCCTGAATGAGCAATCGGAACCAGGGTGGAGATAGGTGTAGGTAAACAATCATTACCATAATTTCAGCCGAAAGACGTCAACGGCTGATTGTACCAGCCAGTCGATTCTGTAAACATTTCGAAGTGAAGACTTGGAGGATGCGAGAACCACAGGACGTGTTTCTCGCATCCAGTAAACTTGCACATAATTTTCCCTCTTACTGTTTTTAGGTTAATTTAGATTTTAATTATTTGAACTAACAGCACTGGTATCACCATTACGCCTGCTTTATTTTACCATAAAACATTGTACTACTATTTTATTTATATTATATTCACTGTCCCTGCTATTTTCTATTTAAAGTAAAGTTTACACAAAATCGGTCTATTATTTCCAATAAATTAGTTTTAGGCCCTCCCCGTGTAAAAGAGTGCGTTGTAATGGGTATACGACATGGTGATGTGCAGGTTAATGTTAATAGAAAACTAGCCTTTAACTGTTCTACTGCAGGGTAACCTTTCCTCATACAGAGAAGGTGCAATGCTTGCTTAAAAGAGTTTAGTGTTACAACCAAGATCTATACGAGGCCAATGATAGAGCTTTACAGGTTGCTCAATACTGACACAAAATTTAATGAATCAATCGACACGAGAAGAAGCAGAAATTGCCAAGGAAGCATAGAATAGAATAGAATAGAATATAATAGAAGAACTATAGAATATAATATAAGTGAAGGTCATTTCACTGCGGGGTGCCAACTGAAAACCAGCGCTGGGTAACTGACGCCCAGCAAATGTTGAGATGGTAACCCTTTCGGTATGGGCACGCACAGCGCAATAATGCTATACCTACTATTATTTCGACTTTGTTGCTGTACGTTTGTGTTGTGTCTGTGCCGAATAAATGTTTTCTATTCTATTCTATAAAAAAAAAACAACATATTTTGTAAAAGCACAGCGAATAGAGGCGGTATACGTAAAAAATATAAATACTATAGTAGGCGCCAGATAATCGTGGAATAACGGTCATTGACCCACCTACAATTATTGACATTTTTAATTTGAAAAACGGAATTAATGACACAAAGCTGTCCCGAATCATCATCTCTCGTGATCCTTAACATTGTCTAATAATGAAAAACGATTCATATTTAATTGTTCAGGTACCTATGAACAGTTATTAGGGAAAGGTCAATATACTTTATTCCACATTTATCTGGCGCCTACTATAGTGTTACAATCACTGACACAAAATTCGATTTACAACATTTTTGTGTTTGACGTGGCCGTTGTGGAAAAGGAATAAGGAAAATATTTAAAAAATGCCATTTACTTGAATTAATTTAATAAGAATTAAAAAAGACTTTAAATTTCAGGTATCGAAGGTCCAGTGTGTTATTTTAATACGGTACTGAAAACTATGTTAAAGCCTTAATTACAAAAATGCTAACTGTAACAGAACAATAGTGTAGCTTGTAAAACTACCCATCAGACTTAATTGGAATCGAGCGTCTATATAAAACAGGCCACACGCACGTATCTTGCTGAATGTTCTTTGATGCAAGCGCTGTATGTTCTTGCATAGTTGTCTCTCATTATCTGTTAAAAGTTACAATTTTACACTATTAAGTCATCATCATCATTATTCCAATTGAAATAAAAAGTTTTAGGGTTCGGAACATCCGTAAAAATCGGAACCCTTAAAGGATCACTCGGTTGCCTGTCTGTCACACACAGCCAATGTTCTCCGAATCTACTGGACTGATTCTGTTAAAATTTGGTACACATATGAAATTCTGTAACCCAAACACTTCACGTAAATAAATAAGTTTTGATAACTTTTGTGGGACAAACTGGAAGGGCATTATAAGAGTTTGAAACATATTTTTAATTTTAAAATAAATAGTTTTGAAGTTATTTAAGAAATTTGATGAAAAATTTAGGCTCCGTAGAACTTCGGTTCTTCAAATTTTTGAAAAACTACAGATAATAGTTCTATACCTAGGTGATGACCTAGTGACGGCCATGGAAGACCACTGGTTATAAGAAACACAAGACTGGTAGTTGTGCCGATGCTCGGGGAGGCGGTCTCGAGTGCAAAGGACGATACTCATTTTTGTAACATGTTATAGACTTTTTATAGATTTTCCTATAATCTATAGACGTATCGATGGATCCGACTTGTGGGAAGTCGGATCCATCGATCAGTTACCACTACAAAACCGTTCTGCTTCGTCGGATATCCGTTCTGTTCCGGGCTATGTCGTATCTCCTTCGGGTTTCTAAACGAACTGAACTTCACGATAAGAATTACCTAAGGTTAACACCTTAGGTAATTCTTATCGTGAACGTATTTTTAATACCTGATGAATTTGTTTCCAAAATGAGTACACAAGTATCTTGAACATTTTCAACAGCCATATAAAATTTTTCACACTGCAGGCTCAACATTGCCTGCCAAGATAAATCCTTTATCATCCAACAATATATAGAAAGCGACGCAACAGATGCTGCATTCTGTAATAATATAAACGTTTGATCATGTAATCTTAAGGGCTCGTCCAATTTAGACGTTTCGGGTCGGACTACTGCCAACGTTTACTGTGCCGCTTGCTACATCACGTAGCAGAACCGTAGTAGGTATGACAGCAGCAGCTTGACATAAACCATCTAGATTGAAACAGTATCAGACACCAGAACGTTGGTAAGTGATGCATTATCGGAGCGCGCTAGGGCCAGAGCCTGCCAGGGTTGCGGAATTTGTTCGAAAGAGTCACCGCGGCCCTGGAACGCAAAGGGCTTTAGAAGGAACACGGATGGGTTTTAGTCAATAAGAGTCTGACACGCCCTTCCGCGCCAACCAGAGCGGAAGAAGTCATTTGATGATTTCCAATCCTTAAAAAAAAAAAAGGAAGTGATGCATTATGAATCGATCCATAGACTCAGACGAAGAAACATTGCTATGATTAAGCACGTAGCATTTGCGACGTTGCCGTCCTTCTGTCGTACGTGTGCGGCACCGGCGCCGCACTGCGCGCTTGGTACATAAATTGTGTGTTAATAATGAACTGTATTACAACCCGCAGCCGCTCCACTACGACACCGCAGCAGTCCTAGACCCTGACCCTTTCAAACCGTCTAACGCCATTTTCCTGTTGTTATCTCAATTTATTTGGGGTCTTAAACGACCGAAAATAGAAAAAAATAATGAGAGTATCTTACTAAGTCACCATTCATAGCGCCTCTTTTCAATATTTCAATCGTCACTTGTATATAAATCAGAGTATGAATGAATGCTTCAACGATGTAAAATAATATCTGAAAGAGAAATGTGTGAAATTATCAGAATTGTCAGTTAAAATAAAGTACTGTAAATAATGACGTTCAAAAGTGCCGTTTAATTGCCTAATTGAAATTAACGTTTTACTTTGAGTTTAGGAACTGCCTGGTGTTTTACTTTGGAAAAAGTTTCTGAACGTAACTTTTACATTTTTCGTATTATTTCCATTTCGATTTATTAACTACTTAGATTTTGAACTGCCCAGTATAGCTACTCGAGACGGTTTTGTCTTGTTTGCCATATATCACCATATATACAGAATCGACCGACTGTATGTATACTAGAATAAACAGCCGGTCGATTCTTTAAACATGTCGAAGTGAAGGCTTGGGTGAAGTGATCACGAGGTGAAATGTCAATCCATATGATTGATATCCCTATCTAGATTATAATATAATCAAGATGTCATGTGATCACGACGTGTGTTGTCATTCCATCTTGATTTTATGGATTGACAGAAAAATCGAGAATCTTAGTGCCATCTTGGGTTTGGTTTTAACCCTATATTTGTAACGAGCTTTAACCCGTGGCTTTGTACGCGCATAATATACCGTTTTTCTCGTTCTCTCTGTGCTTCCCTACACTTTCCAAGGAACTGTCATGCCAAATTTTAGCTTTATACGATCAGTACTTTCGGCTGTGTATTGTCTGTCAGTCACTCAGTAACGCAAGAGTTTGATATATATTGATGATTACGAACCCCGAAAACGAAGAAATGGACATTATTAGGATTCGCGACAGGGTAACCTTCGTACATTTGGCCAAGTAATTTCGAAAGCGAATAACCTGGGCCCGAAATCGGATTAAGATATTTCGTGACCAGGTGACAGAAAGTCTGCCGATGCATCAAAGGGTCGACTATTTTTTCTGCTAGAGTTTACATCTATGATCTCCTACATGGACTGCATAAAAAAAATTACTCAGGTACTCACGAAATGTTCAGAACAAACTTGCTGGATATCATAACACTCCAATATATCAACGTAAGTCTGAAACATTCTTTTAATATATTTTTCTTTGCATACTCGCATGTTTTCTGATTTTTTAATATTTGAAGCTTGAATATTCCATAGAATCATTTTGTGTTCCAACAATTTCATTATTCGAATGGCATAAATCACATTGAAATCGAAAAATATGAAGGAGTATGTGACTAAAATGTGATAGAATGGTGTGCTTATTAGCACGCAAAATAAGGTAAAAACAGTAACATAACCACATATAGAAAGAATTACAGTTATCCAATTCCAAATAATTAAGCTTTTAGTACTGGCTTCATGGTTTAGAAAACTGTGCACTTTTTGAAAAATTAAAACGAACTTAATACATTTTTTAGTTCCCATCAACCCGACCACTAAATTCATAACGAATCCAGCACTGTAGTAAACGCCGTCAAAATATGAAATGAAATACGCAAAAGAGGTATTTCCCAAAAAATCTTCAAAAAAGTACAACATACAATTGCGATATAAAAACATCAATAGAAATATAAATGTGGCGAGCATTGAAACAAAATAGGATATACAACTGTTTGGAGTTATACGATCATTTTTGATGCGATATTTTGGACAGAACATTATATATTGCATCAGATTTAAAGGCATTAGCATCGACTGCACATCTTCGTCCACCATATTGTCCAAAACAAAATTCACAAAATAATTTCAATAATTAGTTAGAACTTTATTCTTATATAAACTATCATTAGCAGTAGATCTCTTATCAACAAGTAGTACAATATAATCGGTGGTCTATGTATTAAAACTTATCAAATCCACCCACCCAAACCCATAAAATTTATTATGATAATTGGGATAGAACTATTGAACGAAGTGAAGTACTGTAAGTTATGAAAGATACTTAGATTAAAAAAAATAAGTATGACTGGACAATTTAGTTAAATTATAAATAGTCAGAAAACAGCTTTCATGACAATGAATATACATACTTTCAAGGTTTTATAGCTACGATCAATGATTACTATGAATTATTTAATATGAATGTTTTATCGAATATGCAGAGTTTTTAGTCTCAAAGTAACAGATTACCTCACGTATACCCCACATTGTGCCTTCATCATGCCCAAATATAACCACTTCCTTAACACCTGATTCACCCCCTCAACCTTTTTGGAAAACCCTGGCAGAATTGAAATCATCAATACCCGTCTTAAAAAAAGTTCTTCGTGGCGCGAGACCATCCGTGGCTTCGAGTTTAGCGTTTGTGTCTGCGTCGCCGTCCGAGAGACCTCACAAAATGCTTGGGAGCAACTGTTCACCTTCCCTTTTAGGATTCTACATGTGCAAAAATAAATCGGCCTGATGTCTCAACATTTAAAGAACCTAACATGCGCAGGCGCTGACGGCCCTGATCAACCTGATGCTCTCCGGCAATGTGAACGGGTTAATTTTGTACGGGGCGAACCTATGTGCCCTGCGCAAAAAGAATGGTGGCATTCGTCCCATTCGTATTAGGGTCTATATGGACGTATCGCAGCCAAAATTAGCTGTGCCTTTTATAGTGAGACTCGGACCAGCGAATTTCTTGTTCACTTTCAAGCTAGCATAGGTAGCCAAAGAAATGCGCACATTTGTGTGTGTGCGTTACCATTTCACCCTGGGATCAATATCATTAAGATGGTACTAACTGAATTCAGCCCTTATTTGTGAATGTAGTTCGTGTGACTCTGTAACTCTGTGGTTTGTCGTTGCTATAGCAACAAAATGTGTTTTCCACCTAATCGTTACGTGAAATGTCTATCCTATGACATGTATTTTGACAAGCGTTCGACGCTACTGATTTGTTTGATAGAACATTTTGTATAGCAACGTTCGCTTGACCACGTGACTTTTTGTTAGCTAAATGTCATTTCCATACATTAAGGGCTATTTGACAGGCGTTTTCGATGGCAGACTGTTGCTTTGCCTTCGCCTGGCGCTATCGTTTCGTTTAACGAAGTCTCGATTAACGATACATTGTCTAGACACTTTCGATCGACCACGTGACTTTCCGATTCTTAAATGTCATTCCCATACATTTTCGACTTTTCGATAGGCTTCAGCATCAGTCGATTGACACCTTGTACAGGGCTTCTGGGCTCTCCAATTTCTGATGAATCCTTTCCATCCTTTTCATCATCTTTTCATGTCTCGGAAAGATTTTTCAAAATTATCATGCAGTCGGCTTTAACACTTATTCGATACTGTTGTTTTGGATCAAAATTCACATGTAGGCTACATGTAAATTTTCGCTCCTCCTATCTATGGAAACATTCATATCTTTTAAAAAAAGTGGACCAAATACATAATTAAACACACTTTCATTCATCCACAATGTGGCTTTGAACGACCGAGCATGGCAGCAAACCATACTTTCCGTTTGCATGGGTCGCCTCGGCGTCCGAAAAGTTTCAAGTGTAAGTCTACGGCCTTCCTCTCCTCGGTCCACAGTACTGATACATTAACCAGGAATATTTTATCATCCTCACTGGTTGATTTTGAGGTACCGTGTTTGACCGATGCGTTGAACGCTTGAAAAATGGCTTTTGTCTCAACACAGGTTTACCCGACAACCTGTCCTCCCAGAGACGATGGGATGTGCCGCTCTGCAGTATTTTACGGAATAATTATACAAGTCAAGTGTGTACAAGTCAAACTTCCTGGTTTAATAAGCTTTTTAAAATGATATAATTAAACTCACATTTGGTACGCTCTGGAAAAATAAACTCAATTGTTCCTGACAAAGATATATCGGTCTACAGTACTGATATATTAAACAGGACAACACAAGAACGAGCCAGCCCTCTGGTCATGCAAAGTATCGATCAGTAGGTGAGAATTGTATTGGACCTCACTATATATCTTACCACGCGTTGTCGCTTTTGGGAACTGTTGGACTCTTAATGTACTATTATTACATGATAAAGTGGCTTGAAAAGGTAAATTGTGAAATGTACCATTGCAGTTGGATGATAGAAACGTTATCTGATTTTGATAGCATGTTGTAGTCAGGTTCTTTCATAATCTTCCACATTTTAAATATTAATCAAAGAAACGACAACCTTCAAATGGTTGGGAAGATTCAAAAATCTTTTAATGTTATCAATTACAAGCACTTCGGGATGACTACTATTAGGAACTGGATCAGCATTTTGTGGCACGTTTTATTTGTCATCGTCGTTTTAATAACATGCAAATGATCCATAGCTTTTTGGTTGTACACTTTGATTTATTTTGAAATCGAACAACACAATTTGGTATAAAAAATTATATTTGATGAGAAAAGGAATGATTTCATGAATAAGTGAGGTTGAAGACTATGGTAAAATGTTCTTGGAGCTAGATGAAGAAACAGATGGAGAAAGCTTGAAAAGGCTGTCTCAAGTATACGCGGATCTAATGGAAGCGTTTGTTATTTTTAAGAGGATATGAAAGTAAGAATTGATGACGTTTTAAAAACGCTTTTCCTCCTATCTTAAAATCTTTTTGCAAATTCTTGGGACAGTTTTAGTCATTATATTTTTAAGCAAATAGTTGATTGAACGTCTTAAGTTATTTTTAAGCAAACTATATTATTTTCGAGCTGTTATGGATTGAAACCCTCGTGCCGTGAGGCTCTTTTGCTCACAGCCTTTTCAAAGAAATATCGAAACAGCTGGTTGACACTTCCCGTGCCCCAAGAGCTGGCTTTTACTTTTGGCCAGACGCTAAGCATTGCCATACAACGTGGCAATGCCGCCAGTCTCTTGGGCATACGCGTTGAGGAACAATTTTTTCATGTTATATTTTAGTTTGTTGTTAGTTTAGTTTATTTGTAAATTGTAATTTCATGCGTTGTTTGTTGTTTCGTTGTTTTGTAGTTGCCTTCTTTATCGAATAGAATTTTATTTGTTATTTTCAGATTTTATTTGAAGTGGTAGATGTATTTATTCATACTTTACAATTCCTTCAAATCGCCACGGAATTAGAGAAATATTATGCAACTCATACGGAAACCGTTAATTCATTGAATATTCAAAAAAAGGGATATAACCTTTGTGGAACTACCCGGCCATCATTTTTTTTTCAACAACGCGGTGGGCGATGAAATTTGTAAATATGGTTAGAGGACACTTAAATAATCAAAAATACGACAACAATGATTATAAATTATCATTAAAATCAGGTCAAGTGTGAGTCTGACTCGTGCACCGAGGGTTCCGTACAATCTCGTGGATATAGTTCGTGTACTACGGAAATCGTGTCTCAATTTTTTCCGAGTATTTCTGCATTACCTACTGATTGAAGGACAAACTTAACTTTGTAGTTGAAAAAAGTGATCGTCGCCAAAAACGTACGCCTAAAACTCTAAACTACCATCGACTTACGTATTTGATATTTTCGATATGATATGTTCCTGAGAAAAAGAGTCGAGACCAACCCACAGACGGACAACAAAGTGATTCTATAAGGGTTCCGTTTTTCTTTTTGAGGGACGGAACCCCTGCTTATATTTGTAACATTAAAATTAAATAATAGATCCCAGCTTGATTTGACCATTCATTGGAAAAAAGTAAAAATAAGACTACGTGAAAACCACTTATAAAGAACTTTCTTACTAACTCGCGTCGCAATCGCAAAAGTCTGATGTTTAACTTATCAAAATGGTTCAATCAAACCAGAAACTACTATTTCAATACAATCTACTGCATACAAGCTCGTAATTAGTTAATTTTTTATGATTTTCATTGTTCTTACACGGCGAATTTAATTCTAAATATCTCGGCAATGTGGCACTTTAGGGCACCATATTGTTAACATTTTTGTTTGTTTAAGTGTCCTCTACCCAAACATACATGTCTCATCTTGCGTGGCGATTTTGAAAATAAAATTAAATGGTGGTTGGTAATATTGCCAGCACTCATCGAAAAATGTTAGAGCGACTTTGTAAATTCTAAAAATGACCGCTCATTAAAAAAAAAATCATCATCATCATCATCATCCTGCTCTGATTTGGGGTCGGCCCAAAACGTTTCACATTCTGTCCTATCTCTCTGTCACAAATAGAGATATAATATTTATTTATTTATCAACATACATCTACCATTACAGAAGAAACCAATGCGGTAAATGCGCCTTAATTAATACTTAATTGTTACTTATAACTAATACCTATAACTAATTACAAACAAAGCATTCCTTTTGAATTCACTCAGAGAACAACAGAATAAGTCTGTCTCACTCGCTATTAGGTTGAGCATGTGGAGTGCACGCGTCAGCGGTGCCTCCTTTAAAAGATTGGTCCGAGCACGCGGTTCCACTAGCAGTCGTGGCTGCCTTCGTCGCCACACGTACCTGTCCGGAACACACAGACTCACCTGGCCTAAAATAACTGCATTATGCACCTTCCCTCTCAGTAGTTTAAATATATATGAGGCGAGTGCAAGATCCCTCCTAATCCTTAGCTCATTGTATCCTATCATACCTAAAATAAATAATGTTGGATACATTAACGGGTAGAAGGGATAGACTCTGTAATAACGCATATATAAATATCTTATAAATTTATGTACCCTCTCCAGCATGAGACTATTATTTAGCTTCATGCGGAGCCCAGATGACTGCATTACACTCTAACTGGCTCCTCACCAATGCATTATATCCCCGTACCGACCGTACGAAGCATGAACCCTAAATTTCTATACGCTTTTTACAACAGCGCATGATGTGGTCTCGAAAAGTCAAACCGATGTTAAATCGTACTCCCAAGTCCTTGACTTCGGTGACCCGAGCTCTTAAATTGCAAGAGATTTTCTTTGCTCCATCTCACTACCCTATCGATGTCCCTTTGTAGCCTGACACAGACCTCGCTGCTCTTTATTGCGAGGGACAATTTGAGGTCGTCGGCAAACAACAGACAAGACGCGTCTAGGACTACTTCTGGTAGGTCGTTTACCACCAGAAGAAAGCCCAAAGGGCCAAGATTACTACCTTGTCTTACCTTGGACCTGGTGAAATATGGATCTGACACGTGTCCTGCATATTCCACATATTGCTGCCTATCCCTCAAATAACTGGCAAAAAAATGGAGAGAGTGTGGGGTAAAACCAATACCTGCAAACTTTTTAAGCAAAATGTCATTATCGACTAGGTCGAATGCTTTTCTAAAGTCAAAGTAAGCAGCATCATTCTGCCCCCCACTATCCACCGTCGACACCAGATGAGCCATGTGGCAGAGAAGATTACTGGTGGTACTTCTTCCTGGTCGAAACCCATGCTGAGCGTCCGACAGCTGTGCGCTAACCTGAAGATAGATGCTGTTATGTATAGCAGTTTCCATCACCTTTGCCGGCGCAGACAATACCGCAACTGGTCTGTATCCATCCACCGATTCTGCTGACCCTGTTTTCGGAACCGGAACAACGCGGGTCACTTTCCACCTCTCCGGAAACACGGCAGCTTTAAGGCACTGGTTATAAATATGAAGTAGAGGCCTAGCCAGCGCTACTCAACAATCCCTAAATATGTAAGGCGGAATGCCGTCAGGACCAGCGGACCGTTTCGGCTTAAGATCTAATAGCGCACGACTCACGTCTCCTAACTGTAATTGGTGCAAGTACAATCGCGCCGCTCCATTTCCGCTACCTGCGCTGGCTATAGCCGCGTCCACTTCCAACTCCGGTCGCTCTTTCCTATAAACCGAAAAGGAGTAAGCCGCAAACTCTTCCACTGACCGCTGCCCAGATAATACCACCCCATCTTTTAAAATGGCTTGCGGGCTTCTCCTACCTCTTTTAGACTTTGCATAATTCCAAAAAGATTTAGGATCACTCAGCAATTGCCCTTGAACACGGCTCCGATATTGTTCCTGTGCCACTACTAACATATTTTTAATGTTGGTTCTACACCGAGCAAATGCTTCGTAATCGACCCTTGACCCGCTCGCTTATGTCGCGAATTATTTCAACAGTGTACCACTCAGGATAAAATGTACCTTGAGTTTCCACGATTTCGCTTTTTTTTGGGCAAAGAGTCATCTACAATAGAATTCATAATAGAATAAAAATAATTTAAACCTACCTCTAAGTCCATTTCATACATCGGAGTCCAGTCTACGGCTGCATTTAATGAGTATAGGGACAGAAAGTCGGCTTTATTAAAGTTCCACCCGTCTGGTACACATGCGTTATCGTCAGGTGTCGCTGAACCTGCTGAGCCGAGGTGCCGGCGCAGGCGCGTGTGTGTACTAACCGAGATCTCGAGCGGCGGGTGGTACGCGTCTACGGGTACGAGTGGCGCCTCCGCCGCGCGCACGCTCACACTCCCTCCCTTCACCAGTGCACTCAACAAAAAATCTAACTGACGACCATTACAATTTTCTACTGAGTTACTCTGAGTGAATTCACAAAAAGTATGAAAGTATTCATAATAATTGCTTATGGCTACAGAACACGAATATAAGTTAAAATCACCTAGAACTAGTACATCCCTATACTTATTACAATTGTTCAATGATGCTAAATAGTAACATGTATTCATTATCATTACTACCAGACGGAATATAGACGACACAAAGTAAAAACATAAATCTGTTACGTAGGTAAACAGTAGCAGAAACCAGTTCGAACATATGATCGTTCACGTTGACGTCATCGGGTAGTAACACTCGCCGCAACTCAAAACGCTATATAATTTGCTCCGAATCTACTGGACCAATTAATTTGAAGTTTGGTTCACATAATTATGAAATAATGTGACTTAAAGACTCACTCGTAATGTAAATATATAACTTTGCATATTGCTGTATAAATTCAAGTTTTTATAACTTAACAGACATATGTGTTGCTGGGGAGTTTGTTGCGCCACTTTTTCTTTCCAGCTAAAACACGGAAGTGGTGACGGGCGGGCGTTTTGGAGGACTGTCTTTATGTGGAACTTTGACGTTCAAAAAGTGGTGGCACTCAGCCAAATTTGAATAAATGACTTTTGATTTGATTTTTGTGTGTCGTCGGTAAATAGTACACATTTATGATTAATAACTTCTGGAAAATCATTTGTGTAGAGCAAAAACATTGGCGGCCCTAAAATATTGCCTTGTGGCACGCCATACCTATTAAACATAAACGACGATTGGAATTATTCTAACATTTTGGGTTTGTTCATTATAATTCGTTACTTCCACTGATTGTACTCTGTCGGACAAATAAGATTCCAGCCAGTTATATGTCGTTTTTCTGATTCCATATCTGGAAACTTTTTCCAATAATCGTTCATGAGAGACATGATCAAACACTTTACTTATCCATGAATAAAACTGTAACAGGTATTTTCTTGTCAATACAGTCTCTTGTTTCTTTAATAATTGAAAGGTTGCCAAAGATATACTTCTATTTTTACGAAACCCATTTTGTTCGTCCTTAATAATCTTGTGCTTTTCAATGAAGTTTGCTAATTTGTTATGATACGCTTTTTCAAAAAATTCCCCGGGACCCGAATGCTTAATTTAATCAGTGCAACCGGCTTAAGGTCAAGTACTTTTATTCGGAATAATATTTAAAAAAAAACTCAAGAAAAAATAACGTCGAAGCTTTGTTCGGATTCTTTGATATTAAAAAAATGTGGGGAGCCTGTCTGATCAATGCCCTAGATTGATGAGGAGAGTGGTGTGATGACTGGTACCTAAGCCCTACCGAATCATTTATTAGCTTTTAGTACATTTTCTAAATCATAAAATTATAATATAACCGTTTAACTTAAAATTTTATTTTAATTATTTTTTTTAAATTAAGGAATAATAATAATTTATGTGCCCTGCGCAAGAGGGATGGCGGCATTCTTCCCAGTGCCGTGAGAACTAATTACCGTCGTATAGTAGCCAAGATTTGTTGTAAATTTTATGGTGAGGTTGTTTCGAAAAAAATCCAGCCCCTGCAGCTTGGTTACGGCTCCAAAAGGGGCTGTGAGGCTACCGTACACGCACTGTCGACCTATCTAAATTCTGGCAAAGGAGAGGTCATCCTGAAGGTTGACATCAAAAATGCATTTAATTCGGTAAACAGGGACACCTTGCTGGCAGAAACTAAAAAAGAAATACCTCAAATCTTCAGTTTCCTCTGGCAATGTTATAGACGGCAAAGCCTCAGCAGCAGCAGGGCAGACCTCCATCGTATGCTCCACCATGTCCTCCGGACGATCCTCACAGTGATGACACCCGGGCGTGTCCTCCCGCTTAATCCGAAATAGGTACCTCCCGAAACAGCTGTGTCCGGTAAGTACCTGCATCAGGCGGAAGGTGAGGACGCCGTGGCACCTCTCCAGCCACTCCTCAAAGAGAGGCCATACCGCCGCAATTGTGGCGTGCCCAACGTCAGAACGGCTGAACGGATCTTGATAAAATTTGGCACAGAGGTATATTATAGTCTGCAAAAACACCTAAGACATCATTTATCCCGGGACTATGTTTCCTTGGGAAAATTTTCAACATTCACGCGGGCGGAGCCGCAGGCGGCAGCTAGTTAGCATATTGAGGACTGTTTAGTTAAGGTTTTTTTTTAATGTACTACTAAAATGAGTCAGATCAAATCGAATATGACATAATATGTATTTGCCTTGTCCTATTAACTGATATGACAAACTTTTGAATATTGTGTTATTATTTTTTTATTCAACAAATAAAATTTTGTCTCATTATGATAATGACGTTATAAAGTCAACTGGTGGTCACAAAACGACAAAATAATTTGATACCAGACACAATGCCCCAAACACAAAAATTGCTACTAAATAATAGACTGGAAAAAGATGTGGATAGAATAGCGTTTTCTTTAAATTTTCCTCTTAATCTTTTTTTAAATTCAAAATACTATTTACGAAAGCGTCATATTGTACCAAATGGACTCAAGTATCGTATATTTGCATTTTCTTTATGTATATTCACAATGGCGTTATACTTGTCCAGGGCTCTGAGTGTAAACGCTGCAAAAGTGAATAAGACTCAATTTAAATATGACCTCTATTCACCTTCTTTTATTATTCAGTGCATAACTTGTTCAATTGGATTCTCGACGATTTTCATTTTGGATGTCGTGCATAAAGACAACATCGTGTTACTTATTTTAAAAATACAATCTATACATAGGAGCATCGATTTCAGTAAGAGTGTCCGGAGTTATATTATTTGGAACTGGATTTCAACTTCAACAATAATTGGTATTCATATTGTCTTAAGTTCAACAAACACTGACCCCAATTTTACTTTTAACTTCGCTTTATTTTGTGATGAAATTTGTGACATAATGTGCATCGGATTTGATAACAATTTTGTAATATCCATCCGATTTATAATATTGTTAAGGAAATATCTAGAAAAATGGATTGAAGATGTTCTGCTGATAAAAAATGAACATGACAATGATGATAGATGTCTTCAACTGCTTGGGATCTACAAAAATATTCTGGAAGCTTATAATCTGTACAAGAAAATTTTCCAAGTGTTGGTAAGTTCGACACATTTGAGCCTTAACCATCATTATGGACCTATTTCAAATTTTATATAAATATAATAGGTAAATCATATTATTATAAAAACCAAATTTATTCTACAATCAATGGAATTTAAATTCAATTAATTGTAGAATAAATGTTAAGTTCACAATTTATCAAAAGTTTATAATCAAAAAGTTAATTAAAGTATTTAATAAACGAAGTTTGCAATAATCCCATGGCAAAAACATGTTTTCCACCCTAACTAGGTTTTCTGTTTGAAAATTCACTACCGACCTACCGTGTGAAATTCCTTTATTTTTTAGTTTGCACTTCAAAAGTACAATGCATATTCCGAACTTATTTATTAACGTAACATGTCCGTGTTTGGGTCACAGAACTTTGACTCAATCAGTCCAAAAGATTCTTAACAAATTGGCTCTGATAGACTCACAACATAAATGAGTGATTATAAAAAGGCGAAAGGGATTACGTTTTTATTTATTGAAACGTACGATAAAAACTACCCTAAAAAGTCGATACACAAAATGGTATTTTCCCGTTATAGAACAGTTTTAAACTGTTATCATCAAAAAATACAAGTAAAGAAAGACTACTAAAACTTTTATTTTTTAGGTTCTACATCGTACAATTTGCACATTTCAACGCTGTCTATGCTATGTCAATTTTGTAATTTATGACATGACTCTATCAGCTGAAATGAGAAACGAAGTAAGAATTCCTAAAATATCTTTTGATTAGTCTGATTTATTTATTTTTGTTTTTCATACATTTTTTTTTCTTGAGCCTCAAGAGTTTTATTTATAATCAAAATAATTTATGATCTTTGATTATTTTCCAGGTTTTTATTTGGTTTGTTGGGCTTATTTTATATCTTACAAAAGATATAGTAATAGAAATACTACATAGTATATATTGTGAGAAGTTCTACATAACTGTTGGGGAAGCTGAATCGGCGTGTTTACAGCTCATGAAGAACAGCAACAATCCAAGTAAGTTTATCCCGACTCCTGGGGCTGCGGTGGATCAATATACAAACGATTTAGTCATTGTATTATAAATTGGAAGGAATGAATTGAAATAATTTTATTCTTCTCACTCTATTCATATAGCTGGCAAGTTACTGTAACTTAGCTTTGATTTTTCAAAATATTGCCACTTGCACGGCACCGTTGGGGGCACCGCATAGGTCACTGGCTTCATGTTTTGGGGAGAGGGAGTGAGGCATAGTTTTTGACTCGGCTCCACATCCGCACCCCGCATTGATCTGTCCAGGTAGCCCCCACTTTTCGAGGTTGGAGTTAGGCCAGGGGCGCACTGGTTCGGGCGTCGGAGGAGGGCATACGCTGCCCTCTTCCGGCCCCCCTAACTGGGTCCAGGGGCGGCAGACTTAGGGATGTCCGTCGCCCTCCATTCACCCGGACCCGAGGTGGCGGCGCGTGGTGTTCCCGTGCGCCCCTCTTTGACGTAGTGAGGGGAGCCAAACACCTCACTCCCCCCGCCGACGAGAGGTGGCCCGCAGAGGCGGGCCGGCACCAGCCGCGGATTGCGGATGTCGCATACGTTCCCGCGATCCCTGGCATAGGTGGGAGATGGAACACCGGGGTGGTTTTAGTCAGTAAGAGTCTGACAGACCCCTCCACCCGCCCCAGGGTGGAGGATTCCATGAGGATTTCCCCCCGACATCAAAAAAAAAAAAGAAAAGGGCCGCACTGGTGTGGCGATGGCGACACGACGGCGACAACGCAAAAACAAACTTTTATAAACAATGGCGTTGGCCGCACCGCGCGCGCAGCGACATGCGAATATTATTTGATTATATTTTGCGACATTGTCAAATGTACCACAGCTAATCTGAGTGTCCGCACTGAATTTTTTTTTCGTGCGATTGACGGCACTACGACAACGACTTGGTGCGATCTATAATAATCAAATAAGCAGTAACGCATCTGGTGGCCGCAGTGCTCCGCTCAACTGAAGCGATAGAGCGCGATGTAAGTACATGCGCAAAGAGTTGCGACGATACTTCGCGCGATGGAAACTAACTCTATGATTTTGTCGCTCGACCGACCAAGTGATTTTTATTACAATAATAAAGTCAAAGTCAAAGTCAAAACGTTTATTACAATTAGGCCATTAAACGGCACTTTTGAACGTCAGCATTTACAGTTCAGTAAAATAATAATATTACATTAATAAAGTGACTCTACTGTCCATTCGGAAAGGTAGATTCTTATGGAGAAGAACGGACAAGAAACTCCATAGTTACTCTTTTCAAATAATGATTTTACAAAATTTGGTATCCAAAAAATAATTTAATATTACCTATGTGAGGACGATGCACCCAGAATATGCTGCTTATAAGAACAAAGTATTACCAGCAGAGGTAAACTTATTCATTTTCTAAAGAAATTATATTTATATTATAATTATAATTATTATGATCATTTTACGAGATGCGAGACTAAGCGGACGTGTGTTCTGTATTTGATTATAATGAAATAAGCAATTACGACAAATAAATATAAATATTGCTCCGTCAGCATAAAATTAAAGTGGGTCGCGTGTGTCTTGTAAGTTTTTACCGTTTCTTGTATTAGTAAGATGAACTAAATAATTTTAACAACAATAAGTGTTTCTGGTAGAATGTCCAACCCAGGATCGAGCCCGTTTGGTCGTAGCCAACTACTACGGCGAAGTCCTCCACCGACGCCTGCCGAACCATTAACCCCGAGCGACCCAAACCCACCAGCCCTCGCGTAGAATGAATTGCCGATTGAAGTTATCAGTACGCCGGAGATTCAGAAGTGGATTGGATCTATAGATGCCATTCTGAACGAAGTTTGCACTATTGTCGGTGATGGGAAAATGAACTCGGACCAGAAGCTTCGTGTCTCCACTCTTTGCCGGAAGGTCTCAAGTGGGACTAATCAGATGGCCGTCTTATACCAATCGTTGAAGTCAAAAACGATCCAGGCCCATACTACAATCCAGCACCTTCAGGTTCAGCAGAACGTTGTGAACTCTCTCCAGCAGTTCAGAGAGGTCGTAGAGACTAAGTTTAATCAATCGGGAAATACTTCTTATGCTAGCATGGTGAAGAAAGGTACCGATAACTTCGTCCGTCCTGCAAATTTGAGATCAGTCGCCATCTATCCCAACGATAAGACCCAAACAAGTGACGATACCAAGTCACTTGTCCAAAAGATCATCTCCCCGGAACAACTTAAGCTTCATGTCCGTGGCCTGAAAAAAGTAAAAAATGGGGGCGTTCTGATTAGCACCGAAAATAAAGGCGATATTGATAAACTCAAGAATTCGGAAAAACTGGTATCATCGGGCCTTACAATAGAAGAACCTTCTAAACGCCGCCCTAGGGTAGCTATCATTGGTGTCCCTGTAGCCCTTACTGAACAGGAAGTATTTGACTGTATTTACGAGCAGAACCTGTCAGACAAGTTGCCGAATATAACTCGTGAGTCCTTCCTTGAGTGCATCAAATTAAGCCATAAATCGGGTAAGAAAGACCTTCCTACTTGTAACTACATATTGGAACTACCCGCTAGCATTAGAAAAATTGTCATTGACCAAAGCCGAATTTTTATCAATTGGACATCATGCCCTGTGAGAGATTTCACGATAGTGACCAGGTGCTTCAATTGCCAGCAGTTTGGACACGCAGCCAAGTATTGCCGGGAAACTAGCCCTACTTGCAACCACTGTGGAGAGAGTGGACACTCTTTCAAGGAATGCAGCAGCAAATCGTCTCCCCCTCAATGCGCGACGTGCAAACGTTTCAAGAGGAAATGTGACCATCCAACTGGTGATGTAGGTTGCCCAGCCCGCAAACATGCAGAAATGAATTACATCAACTCAATCGACTATGAAGGCGCCTAAGAGCGCCACCTAACACTTTATTTACTTAGCAGATAAACAGGTAGCTTGTATTTATTTTCTCTTCTTTTGTAACTGTCATGAATGTCACAAATCAGCTAATTTGCGATCTAGATAGTTTTTCTGTGTCGGAGTCTAAAGTCTGTAATGTTGAGGACTGTAAACACCTTCTTCNTATGGATTCAATGTCAGCAGCCCGACCCCACAGCAAAATACCGTACGACATAATGCTGTGAAAGTAACTAAAGTAGACCAAACGTGCGGTTTCTACGTCTGTTAACTGTCTTATCTTTCTAACAGCATACGTGGCTGAGCTTAGACGACCCGCAAGAGATGTTATATGACGCCCCCATTGTAATTACTCGTCCAATGTGATACCTAGGAAAACCTTTGGTTGATTTTTAAGTAATTGGGGCAAATCATTTATGTAAACTAAAAAAAGGAATGGACCCAATATTGAACCCTGAGGAACGCAATTGTCGTTATAAAATTACCAGTATGTCGATCGAAAATGTGGAAGAATTTATATCTACTGTAAAAGCTGATTGACATATAATTATTATTTGATTATAGTTTTTAATTATTTCCATCAATTAATTATTCGATTTTATTATTGGTATCATATTGTTATTCTGTATTGTTTTAATTCATTTTAAATATGTGTGTGTGAGATTATGACTCTCTGTACGTGTTGGTACTGACTGTAAGTGCAGAGAGTAATTAAAGCTAAATAAATAAATGCCCTTTTCCGATTTTTTCTTCAATTGTAGCTTACGACTTATCTTCACATCAAATTTGAAGTTTCTAGCATTACCGGAAGTGCCCCATAATTTTGATGAGTCTGTGAGTCAGTAGGAAAATCTCCACTTTTTGGTCCCCTGTATCTCCTCAACGGTTTAACTTAATGTGTTAAAACTGTCTAGTTATCTTCAACTAGTGATAGTAATGAATGGTCCAAGTTTTATCAAGTTGTGATTATTACAAGAAAAGTTATGAGGAGGGTAAAAACAGCTCGATATGTTTCGTGTAATATACACACTGCGAGCGTTAGGCCGAAATTTGGCCTGGCGTACTGCCGTGCGCCTCGATCCCTTTACAGCGTACCGGCGTGATGTTATATTATGAACTGGTGTAAACAACAAACAAATAAACGATTTCAGCAATACAGAGAGATTAGCTATCATTTATTAAAGAGTTCCGTTGCCTACCTTCAAAGTTCTTCTACGAAAAATACTCTTCCAAACCAAAAAAGAATCATCCAACTCCGTTGACAATTGGCAAAAATATCGCTGAAAAAACATACAAAAAATTATTAAGAAAATTAAGATGAATTGAGAACCTCTTCCTAATTTTGAAGAATACTTGGGGCTCTAGGATCTAAGACCATAAGAAGTTATGACAATTTATTAGACATAACTGTTTTGTCCATAGTTGTAATGGTAGTTAGCCAGTACCTTGGACTAGACCGTTAACCCAGTGCTAAGCGAAGCAGCGAAAGTGGATCTTAGTAATATACTTCTGACTTTAATGTTTCGCGCATTTCCTTTTCAGAGTGTCATAGAAGACTCTTCAAGAACGTGAAACTGGCTAATCGATCATTCAATAAGATGACCGCGTGTGGCTTATTCTATATAGACGCTACGCTGCCTATGTACTTGATGGGAGTTGCCGTTCATTATATAATTATACATCTGCAATTTTATTTCCTATAAATACATAACTAATGGAATTAACGCTGCCTTTTCATTACTTTTAACAAAGCCCTACCGGAAATGAGAAAATTATTGAATGTACCAAACTATTGTGAGACTGTGTGAGACTTTTAATACTAAATTTATTACGGACAAAGCATCTGATGAATATATCTTTTTCAATATGTTTCTGGGTGAGGAACGGTTTCTTAGAAGAAGTGTCCTTATTTTCGTTTTTATATAGTTTTTATCCACTTCGGTAGAAATGTCTTTTGAATATCTGTTCAACAATAGAAGTGCCATAATTGAGTAATATAAGTATCAATATTGCTTTGGATTTTTTGAGTTTGGAATGTGTGTGATAGTATGTTTTACGAAAGACAATTATAGTTAAAATTAAACATAATGCGTAATAAAAGAAGATTACTCTGGCTTTTATTGTTGAGCCACTATCTCCTCGTATAAAAATACTAACATGAATTTTACTTACACGCATCAAAACAATTTCTAGTATCATTTAGTACAACGTGAAATGGTCATTTTCGAGAACTGGGTCGGGCACATACTTGTAATACGGTACCTCAGAATCTAACAAGTTTGTATTCCAAAGCAAGTTGCTGATGGATAAACCTGGCCACTTGGTTATGCCTGTGCAAGTACTCGCCGTTAGCCAGACGAGAACAACAAGAGATAATATGTCTGATGGACTCACCCGGACGGTGGCATGCCCGATATATGTCAACCGTCCCGTCCTTCATAATATGCCTTCGGTAGTTATTCCTCAAGATAACTTCGTCCATAATCGCACAGACAAAACACTCGGTTTCCCCGAAGAGATCACCGAAACGTAGCCAGGCCACGGACGCTGAGAAATCTACATCGGACCTATAAAAAGCCCGATAGAAGCGCCCGTGAAGCTTTCCATACCTCCTTGCGGTCATCTGTAGTAAGTATCACAGGTTTGCGCCAGTTCTCTTTAGCCATGGAGAACGGGGTGAGTCCCTTGTCCACTGCGACCACATCTCGGTGCATACCCACATCGGCTTTGAGAAAATATTCTCTGAGACTGCACATCTCGCGGTTGTGGAGAGTCTTAGCATTTAAAAAGCCTCGACCTCCACACTTCCGTGGGATGTACAGTCTCATCACCGACGATCGTGGGTGNGAACGGGGTGAGTCCCTTGTCCACTGCGACCACATCTCGGTGCATACCCACATCGACTTTGAGAAAATATTCTCTGAGACTGCACATCTCGCGGTTGTGGAGAGTCTTAGCATTTAAAAAGCCTTGTGTCTCATCACCTACGATCGTGGATGATACATCCGGTTTGCGGTCAGCAGTGTACGGACCCTCCTATCCAGGGCGTCGAGTTCTGTTTGAGTCCATTTGAGTATGCCGAAAGTGTACATTAATACCGGCATGACCCAACCGTTGAAGGCGCGCACCTTATTTCCGCCCGACAAAAGGCTGTTTAAAACCTTTTTCAGGCGGCCAAAGAAGCGCTCCTTCAGCGTTTGCTTCATGTCAGTACCGTTAATGCCCAACGCTTCCGACATACCCAAATACTTGTAGGTTTCGGTTGAGCTGAGGGATCTAACCTGTATGGAATCCGAGAGTTGAAATTTAAAGGTTAAAAAAACGGGGGTGCTCGGCCCCCCCTGCCTCACCCCACAATCCAACCCTCACATATCATATGAGCCTGCTCACTTAACTGTATTCTTTTCACTACTGTACATTGGTACAGTAGTGAAAAGAATACAGTGATATTACATCAGCCGGGACAGTGGTGTCGTGAGTAAGCATATGCCTTCGATAAATCCAGGAAACATGCCATTACAGGAGTCTTTCTGTCTGTATAATATTGGACATTCTGATTGAGGCATAAAATTGCACTATCCGTAGATAAGTTCGGTCTAAAACCAAACTGACCATCCTCGAGAACAATATGGTTAGCTAGAATTTTATTAAGCAGACTATCCAACACCTTAGCACAGACAGTGACAAGCGATATCGGCCTATAGTTGGAGATATCGGAGGCGTCACCAGTCTTATTCTTAATAACTGGCATAACGATGGTATTGCTAAGTTCTACAGGTAAGTAACTATGACTTATACATAGGTTAAAAGTCATACAAAGTACTCGCGGTAAGTGTACCCCAACCAGGCGGCGGCCGAAGTGATGACACGCGGGGTTGCGACAGTCGTTGAGAGGATCCGGCAAT
>NDFZ01004220.1:0-14093 GCA_002192655.3 Mamestra configurata
ATAAGATTGACAGTAGAACATCTCGTATGCAAGTATGCGATTGCCAAGTATCAGTGCTGGAATGGAATAAAAAATAGTATTATCTGTTACAATAAAATCGTCAACTGGACATTATACCAACTAATACCTTTCTTCAGAACCTGCTACGCCGCGAACCCTCGCCCGGACGCTCTGATGAAGGAACAACTGGTGGAGATGACAGGCCTGAGCCCGCGCGTCATCAGGGTGTGGTTCCAGAACAAGCGCTGCAAAGATAAGAAGAAGACTATGCAGCTCAAGATGCAAATGCAGCAGGAGAAGGTGAGGCTCAGGGTCGGTGAAGACCTGGCGAGGTGCACTGTAGAACAAATAACAACAATGATGCTCTTAAAATTGAGTCGAAAATTAAAGCGTTGATCCGCATTGATTCTAATTAGAACGATAAAACTCGTTCTGATTCGATTGAAGTAGAATTGAAAGAAGGAATGGAAAAGTATTTAATTTTAAATCGTTTATGAAACGCATTGTTGGTGTTGCACTTCGCCAGGTATCAGTAATTTTATATTATACAATAGCCATTTAGAACCAACCCTATAATAGACACAATCCACAGTGTGCTGAAGAGCCAGTAACCAAAAAGTACTTTTAGCACAATAGCTTATTTTCATCTACGAAGCCTCATTCCAACCATATAAGACGCGGCTCTCAAATGCACCTGAATACCAGTATTTCAACCCCAAAACTCTGCCACATTATTCCATATTATGCAACCCCAAAAGTAACAAAGAACCCTCTCTATTCAAAGGTCCCAAGTTATCTTCACGAGTACGAGCCTGCGATGGTGTCTGCCTACCAGTGGTACCCCCATTGACATGTCTCTGACTATCTGTCACGTGTATGGGGATGGTCTTAAAAATGAAACGTAAGAATTTGACGTTTTTCCGGCTAATTGCCGTTTTTATAATGAGCAGTTAGCATTGAGTCCAAAAGTTATGAGTGGACTCTTAGGATAGTTTTTCTGGAGCTGGCTAACATGCTCCATCTCGAATTCTCCTTCCCCATCAAAATGGGAGAGTTACTTTCTGGAGATGCCACAAAACAATAACAACCAAACTGCTCGAGAGCAGCAGCGTTCTAACCAAACCTGCTGTCGAATTTCATGTTACACAATATATACAGATAAAACTAAATTGAGTCATATAAATCATTAGACTTAGGTCTGATTCTTCACCCATATGACATTAGCCATTAAAGATATTATCTGATTCCATCTTCTTTTCTCGTGTCAATCTTTATAACACGGTAAAAATATTAGCTGGTCTAATTATATTGTAGATAACTCTGAGCGCGTAATTTAGTATCGCTACTAGTTGAGGCTACTTACACCCACCCCATCTTACCGCATCTCAACCACCCCACGAACAGTCTACCTCATTGTAACAAATGAAACTCTCTATTGTCGAAGGTCCCAACTTATCCTTTGCCACAGGAAGGCCGCCGTCTCGGATACATGTCGATGGGCGTCCCGCTGGTGGCGGGGTCTCCGGTACGGCATGAGGCGGCGGGGTCGCTGGCGCTAGAGGTGACGGCATACCAGCCCCCGTGGAAGGCGCTGTCAGACTTCGCCCTCCATGCAGACTTGGATAGGGCGCCGCAACATAGTGCTGCGTTCCAGCAACTTGTTAATCAGGTTAGTATTATATCGTGATTTTTTACTCGTTTATTTTTAAAATAGCTACAACTGGTGTATTTAAGTCAAGAGTGAATAGGTAAGGGTATAGGCAACCGTTCCGTATAGTCGACCACATCATTGCTTACCATCAGACGTGATTGTGGTCACCCGCAAGCCTATCAATTATTAAAAACAACATCATAATTTGAATACCCCCGTCTAATTTCATTGTTAAATATGTACCCGTTATGTCAATATCATAAAGATTGGTTTGCTCGGCAAAATAAATTTCATGAAATAGCAAACGAATACAAAAAAGTCTTATAAGTTCTATCAATTCTTTTTTATTCAAGTAATTACTTTCATCAAATTCGCAGCCCATAACTGTGGTTCAAATTAGATTAGGTTGCTTCAGAGGCTCATGCAAAGCGACAGTGCGATAACAATGCGATAACTATTTGATAGCGTTATTTTGTCTATAATTTCTATGAAAAGAGGTTGTCGCACTGTAGCGTCGCATTTCCCTGTTGGGGCATGTTATCTGTACTTTTTATGTATCAATAACAAGTCGTAGGTTCTAAAACCCTATACGAATCTTAGCACCACCCCCAAAACCGACACAACACCCCCCAAACCCGAGACCTAACAGCAGAATTATGTGTAACAAAGTACTGTGATTACTTCCAGATGCACGGCTATGACATCCCGAACCTGCCACCCCCTCGCGCCCCCCATGGTGAGGACAACTATGTGACCTACCTAGAGAGCGATGACTCCCTGCCACCTTCGCCCTAGTGTCGTGTGACATAAAGACTAGAACCGTGGGGACTTTTGTGTCTGACAGTACTTGAATGTTGGCTAGAGGAAGTTCGGAAGAATTGGAATGGTCGGAAAATGAGAGGTGTTGGTTTTGATGCACCAGGTGGTTGGGTGATCTCCGTTTTTGTTGGTTTCGTGAAACTGTTGATGGTGTATTAATGTGGATTTTTCTACTCACGATCCTAATAATTTAAACAAGAGTGACACTGCTGTGAACTTGCTAAGTGTTTCGCCGGTCTAAATGGCTGCAAGAAAAATCTATACTTTAAATAAATAGAACGTGCAATTTTACCTTTACGAATCGGAATGGTTAGCTACACACATCAAAACTTTTATCAGAAATCTATAGAAAATAACTTGTATCAAGAGTTTTCAGATTATTTCGTGATTATTTTCTTCTTAGAAATGATTGGCCAGTTATGTACTTTAAAAAAAGAATGCTTCCGTACGCAAAGACCAAGTATTTTCCTAAGGAAAAATGTCTTAAAGCTTTATTTTTTTTCGAAACACAAACTGTTTAGTTCAAAATGGAACTGTTTAGTCTGATACTAGAACTGTCTAGCCCTAAACTGGAACTTTTTAGACCTATAGTGGATTTCACTGCCAAACTTAAAAGTTCCAGTATATATATACAAACAGATCCCTAAAATTCCATTTTTCAATGCAGGGTCTTTAAAGATTACATTTCATCATATATTTAGTCCAAGTCGAAGGTATTTGCGTATTGCGAAGCTAATCAATAAATGATTAATTAATACTTATCTACTGCTAATTGGGACTGTGCAAGCATCTTTTTTTTATAATATGCTGCCGAGACTTGGCAGTTATGGCTTACGTTCAGGACCCTAGGTATCTACAAAAAAATATTGTTTAAAAATATTTTTTGAGCAGTAATAATAATGTTCATATGATTTAACATAATTGTTTTTCAAGTAGTCAAATATGTTTTCATAAAACAGATGTTATATTTCCTTTGGAAGACATGATATATAATAAATATAAAAGAAAAAAAAATATGTATGTAGTTTGAAAAAAATTAAAACAAAATTATTACTGCTCAAAAAGAAAAGATAAAACATATTAAAAACTATCTATTAATTATTATATGTGATGTTTACCATTAGTTTGTATCATAATAAAAAAATGTACTTATAGTTTTAATTCTTACCTCTGGGTATGTTTTTTATAATTTTAATTATAAATGATCTGTTAGTGTTTTCGATGTACATAGGTATCAATGTAAATATAACTGTATAAATTATGTAAATGTAATTATATTTACCTACTAATAAATATAAGCGTGTATTTCTAAGGCCTTCATATTGATGTAAAAAAAAGTCACTTTTATACTATTATTATTTTACGTATTATCAATAATATTGTCATTTACAATATGTATCTGTCAAAAAATGTAAACAATATTTTTGTTTTTTTTTTGTATTCATTTTTGTAACGCATATTCTAGAGAATTGTTTGGACATTTTTTCATTGTAAAAAACATGATTTTAATTGTTCTAACTCGATAGAAATTACCAGAAAGTTAATTTATTCGGTAGCTAATGACACTGTACTTAGATTGTGAGCATAATAATAATAAAAATATTGAGTACGTATTAAAACATGGCTTTTTAGTCCTTATCCCTTTATTGGTCCGTTTTTCCCCGTTTTCCTTTTGAAATGTTATTATGAAACTGTAGGCTACATTAAGGCACAAAATGATACGATATCCAAGGGACTATGCTAAACTATTTTTAACAATTACACTAAGTACTTGGAATTTAAAACAAAAGATGCAAGCTTGAGACATACAAGCGCCAAGTACGAGTCGGACTCTTACACGAAGGGTTCTGTACTATAAACTGAAAAAACACGTTTCTTGTATGGGAGCCCCCTTTTAATTTTAATTTAATTTACATTTTATTATTTATTGTTAAAGCGGCAACACAAATACACACTCTGAAAATGTCAACTGACTACAATTACGGTTGTTGAGATACAATTCGCTAAAAGACAGACGGACGGACGGTCAGTGGAGGCTTAGTAATTTTTTGGGTTCCATACCCAAAGGGTAACCAACGGAACCCTAAAAATTTATTAATAAACCAAAAAAAATGAAGAGTAAAATAAATTAAAACAAAGCTGAATAAATATTTGAAATGGCAATACGAATTAATGTTGTAGTTTCTACCTGGCCCCATGGGAAAAAGGCAAGAGTTTGGCTTAAATATGAAGCTAACACACAATTTTATACCAAATGGTCGAGTTAAGTACAGTTTTTTTTAGAGTTCAAAGTCTGCGCTGACATAAGTTAGTGTCGTGTGGGTGCATATAAGTTTTACGTAGAATCATGTCTTTCTAGTTGCGGTCAACGCCATCTAGTAGTAATGTCGAAAACTATCAGCGTTGCTACCTAAACTTTTTTCTGAAATTTGTAGTAGATGGCGGTAGATAAAACTAGTGACGATACGCTAGTGACGATGTTGCTGCTGGCGGCATTATCGTGCACCGAAGGACCAAGAACTTTCATTAGTTGTAACTAGATGGCGCTGATTGAAAATTCAAGTGATCGTTTGTTACTGCAGTATTTTTTTTAATAACATGCACCCGTACTTTTAGTTCTTACTGACCATGTGGCTTCGTCTACATTATTCTGTGTACTTGTAGATGGCGCTACTGTATAACCTTATGACGATAGTATTGCTAAAGGTATTCTTGTACTGAAGGACCAAAAAGGTTTCGTTATGTAAATAATAAAAATAGGCTTCGGGCTTGCTTTAGAATGTGCCAATAAAGTTGACTTTTGGCAAATAAACAACTGTATAGACACAGTCCATAACTGCAGAGCCTATTTTCAGGGGTGAGAAGGTAATATTTACAGTATGAGGATATAGGGATGAATAAAAATCACAATTATTTCACATTATTTGTAATACCATTTCGGCACTCTACCTCCTAAACACTGAGATTACATTTCAAAACTACTATTATTAAACATAAATACTTGCGTATATTTAGTTTCCTATATTGAAAGATAGATATATACAGGGTGCACAAACAGCCACCATAGATTCAGTAGATGGTTTAGAACCGTGTTGTTCGGAGTTTTCCTTGTACAAATAGGTAAAATCTAGTTTTTTACTTGGAACTGTATAAAATGTTTCGTACACCCTGTAATTTAAGAAAGTTTTTTAAACTGAGTATAAGTACCTAGACTATTATTTTGACTACCAAATTGCAGTTTTATCAGTAACGAATATCTTCCAAACAATGGACAAACATCGATTTTGATTGATTACATGATTGATAAGTTTCTGATATAAAAATTGTGACAATCTAGTAAAATAGAATAGGGACATTAAATTACTACACTGCTGGTACTGCAATAAGTTAACAGGGAGCAGAATAGTTACTTCAATAGTTTTAAAATACATTACATTTGAAAAACGTAGACCGATATATAATTACTTATTATATTTTACCATTCAAACCATTTCTCCCGCGTGTGTTTTTACCGTGAATTTCCGGGGTTAAAAATACACTTTTTGTGCTAAGTTACATTCTATCTCGGACCTTAGGACTAATTGGTCCAAACCATCAAGTGTGCTCGACCTCCATCCATTCTGCCGTTTTGGCTTTACATTCATACATTTCTAAAATCTAATGATATCGTAGACAATTATGATTATTAATGACAAATATGAAAATAGATTATTATATAGACACTTAATAAATTGTGACGAAAAATTATAGTGACATTAGTGTTTTATGGAGAATGAAAATTCAAGAAGTGACGTGGGACTCCCAAAAGTTTCTGTATTTTACTGTTGATATAAAAACAATGATAAGAAAGTTTTTTTTCTTAACTGACTGTTATGTATCACGATCTGATTCTTTTTCAGGCTTTCCGTTAGCACATTTTTGCTCTCATAACTCGGCAAACTGTAGGGAACAGCTAATTTTAAACCGCTTTTAGAGTTATTTTTTACATAAATCGGTTCTTTGATTGATATATTGCCTGGAAAAATGTTTGTATTGTGATAAAAAATCACGTTGTATCAGGCATTTACATATTCATATTACAATTACATACATTAAGATCGTCATAATAAATGGAGAATTGAAGAAGTTACGCAAGACACCCGGTAGTCCCTCAATAATCGATATATACTTGTCTCATTAAGCTGACCAAAGTTCATCTTTGGAGAAACTATATAAATAAAAAACAAAATAGCCGCATGTATGAAAGATCATCATGAGAGAACGGCTCGATCGATTTGGCCGTTATTCTATAATGTGTTTCTAATTATTGTGATCTTCTCACTGTCTTATTATATTTTATTATTTTTTTATTGATGTAACCACGCTGACATTTTTTTATTTTTATATGTATAAACATTGTAATTCAAATGATCTGCCATTTTTTTTGAATTTTTTATTTGAAATTGTAAAACTTTGCATGCCCATGTGATATGAATAGAAATATGGAGAACTTTATTATTATAAAAAATACCTATGCACCTACTATACCGATGTTTGCAAAGAAATAAATGATTTAATTTTATTAATAATTTTATTTCGACCATCTGTCACACACTGAGATTCTTACTCAGAAAATACGTTAAGTTGTTCCCGGCTGTCATTTGTAGATTTTTGACAGTTGTTACGAGTTGTCAGAAGCCAGGAAATCTGACACCAGTCTTTGCCAAGGGTGTTTCATAGTTACTAGGTTGTGGAGGTTAGGGTGTTACCACACCAATCAATCGATCAACTAACGATGCCATCGATCTATGGTAGAATGAATTAATCGACGTCAATCGATAGTTTCTTCTTTTTTTTCGATCACTCAAAGATCGGCACACGATTAATTGTTTATAACCCGGTATCCGTCGCTCAGCCAAAGCTACCACACCAATTGATCGATAATTATTCGATTTGAGTGGTTACAACCTCAGAAATTCAGTGGCTCCATATAAAATACTGGTACTCAGCTGCATCCATCCATCTCATACTTAAAAGGGCAGGCACAATTATTGAATAATTTTCTTTCGACCACTTTTTTTGTGTCCACGAAGGTTTTTGAAAAATCCACTGGAAATTAAATTGCACTTGAGCAAAGCCGGGACGTGTCGCTAGTACATAACGTTTTCTTGGTTATCATTAAGTGGGTGTACTAGAGTTGCATCGAATAAATTGACAATGATTTGAAGTGGTCGGTGCTCGTCCCCTTTAACAAGAACTAATAAATGCTCGTTCTCAGTTTGAGCTGGTTTTATTTATCTTTCAATTGATGCAAGACTTTGTTCCCTGGCAGGGGACGCCATCATTTTATTGAGAGCGTAAAACACAATTTCTTATTCTTTTCTTTGCTTATTCCACTTTATGTGTTGTCGGCTCTCCTAATGTGCCAGCGCGGCGTCAAGTTTTCTAGGGTTTTCGGTTAGGGCATTTTATTTTGATCTAATTTAATTCAAAATTATTTAAATGCAATTGTTTTATAAAATTATTAAAATTATATTTGAGTTTTAATTGAATTCATTTGCAATTCGAGATTATTTCAATCCATTGCCAGCAACTTAAATATCGACTTTAAGATAATGTCTTTAAGTTAATTTTCATGTGACCATTTGTATTAAAAAGGCCCTAAAACGGATGTGTTGTAATGGATTTGGAACTTGAAAATGTCTGATTGAGTTAATTGTAGAAAAAATAGTTATTTATGATACTAGTGCGGTAAGTTGGTTTTAACAAACGAGTAGACGAATAGCTTACCATAGTCACCAGTTTGTAAAAACCAATTTCCGCACGTGTGCCATACAACGTTTTTCAACACATTTGAGAGAAAACAGTACCGACAAGAAACTCCATGATGGGATTCTTTTTTTAATGTAAATTTAAAAAAAACCGTGTATACAGGCTTCGAAAATGCATTTTTAAGTAAATGTGTTGAAAAAAATATTATTGCCCAAATTGAAAAAGTATATGTCTCCCATAAAAAAAACAATTTATGGGTTACTTCGGAGACAGTGCGCAAAACGAATGTTTAACAAGATACACGATTTTTTTTGTCGTGTTACTATTTTTCGAACAAAAAAAAATAAAATGCAATCATAGTCACTCTTTTCGTTACTTAACAACGAGATATCCGNCAATTTATGGGTTACTTCGGAGACAGTGCGCAAAACGAATGTTTAACAAGATACACGATTTTTTTTTGTCGTGTTACTATTTATCGAACAAAAAAAAATAAAATGCAATCATAGTCACTCTTTTCGTTACTTAACAACGAGATATCCGCTTTACAGTCCGCGCCATTTTGCGAAATTTGACACATCTGTCAAGCTTCTTCTGTCTCGTGTTATAATGGCGCGTGTGATTAAAATAACGATATCTCTGAAGTTTTGTATCGGTGCTGTATCTTATACTTATGTCGTTAACATTGTTATGCAATAAGCTAACACAATTCAAACGGATTAGTCCAGTGTTGTCTTGTATTGTATCATTAATTCTAATGTGAAATTAGGGTGAGCGAATTTTTTCCAGATTATTCAACAAAAGTAGTTTTGACCATTATTTCAAAAAAAAATTATGTTATTTATGTAAAGGCATTAAAAAAAAAGAAAAATATGTTTTACCGTTGTGAGATTCTGTAAGACGCTTAGGTGAAGTGCACATGAAGTGAGCTGTCAATCCATATAAACAAGATGAAATGACAGTTCACTTCATGCTCCCTCCACCTAAGTGTACACGTTGAGATGTTGGCAGAATAGACCGACTGATTGCATGAATGAAAAATGCTCACTGTTTCCGAAGTGAATGCTGTAATTTAGCGTTTAATCGAATGTAGTTTATACAGCAACTTGTGAACATGTCTACAGGTGCGATAGAACCTTGCCTTTCCAGTATAGAAACTCTTCACTTTCTCCTGGCACTGCTCATGCATCTCTTGGCTCACATCTAGAACAAAAAAAAGGTGTCAAATACTGTTATATTTCGTCATAAAAACAATCAATATTTCTAGTCTTTTCCCAGATTACAGCAGTCATCATCATCATCATATCAGCCGAAAGACGTCCACTGCTGGACATAGGCCTCCCCCAAGTGTCGCCACAACAACTGGTCCTGTGCGTCTCGCATCATCGGTTATCCGCGACCCTCACCAGGTCATCGGTCTACCTTGTGGGCGGCCTTCCAACGCTTCGTCTTCCGGTACGCGGTCGCCACTCCAGAACTTTTCGGCCCCATCAACCATCTGTTCTGCGAGCAATGTGCCCTGGCCACTGCCACTTCAATTTGGCGATCCTTCGGGCTATGTCGGTAACCTTGGTTCTCTTGATTACAGCAGTGCGATTCTATAAACATCTTACGGTGTAACCTTAGCTGGATGAACATGAAGTGAGCTGTCAATCCATACAATCATCCTGAAGATGGAATGACAGTTCACTTCATGCTCAATCCACCTGAGTGTACTCTGTGAGATGTTGGCAGAATAGGCCGGCTGAACACACAACACCTAATAACTGATTTTTTGAAAGGATTGGCGTGTTTTTTGTACAAAGTTTGATTTATTTTAAAATTCCAAGTCAGCCCGAAGTTATCATAGTTCAAAGTAACCTGTAAATACAAAGGTTATTTCAAGGTTGCCTTGTATATGGATCGATATTTGAAATATTCTAGCTTCTGCCGAAAGCTTCGCCCGCGTGGAAGTAAAAGAATACCCCAAGAGAATATACTCTTTCTTTTTTTTTTTATTTAATATGGGTTTGCTCTTGACTCTAGTCTAGGTCATAGATGACAGAGACAAAGTCGACGATGGAGCGAGCTTACCCAGAAGAAGCCTGTTCACTCTAATTTTGAAGAGATTAGGGTTGTATGCGTTCGAAAACACAGACGCAGGCAGAGAGTTCCACTCCTTTGCTGTGCGCATTATAAAAGACGTTTGGAAACGTTTAGTGCGAATTGGTGGTATTCCACCAAGCTAGCTAGCTATTGCAACAAGCTAGGGATGGTAACTTGCAGTGCGTCTAGATGTCCGATGGTAGAAGGGGGCCGGTGGGATGAGATCGTGGAGTTCCTGGACACTCTCCCCGAAGTACAATCTGTAGAAGACCGACAAGCAGGCAACCTTGCGGCGATGAGCCAAGCTGTGAAGCTTGGCATCCACCAGTCTTACGTCGCCAATGAGCCTTTTAGCTCTGTGTTCCATCGAGTCAACCGAGTCTCGGGATAATAAGTACCCTAGATCCTCTTTCAGGATATAGTCAACCAGTTTCGTCCAAATTGGTAAAGCCATTAGAGCAGTTACGCACTGCATTCGATCCCAAATCCGTGAAAATACGTTCCGAAGTAGTCATAGAACTATTTGTTTGGTAGTTTACGCACTAGATCCGTCTTCCGTCATCCGATTACTCTCCGATATCCGTGAGTCTTCAATTCGATAGAAATATTGTCGGATCGAAGTAGCCGTAGTGGGTACTGTTTCTATGAACGCTTTCGCATTATCTCGGGGATTCAAATTGGACATATCCGTTAGTCTCCGTACGTACAATAGCAGTGCAGTTGACGCAGATTGAAAGGACGAAGCGATTATATCGTTGAATAAGAAGCCATGTACCGATTCAACGATATAATCGCTCTCCCAAAATGTGTAGGAATGACTTAGTTATGCCAAAGATGGACCCTGAATATCTTGGTTTTGGATCAGAGGTCGGATTAGGCGTAAGCAATATCCGAATTCAGTCCGAGTTTTTTAGACTCTAGATCAGTATTTTCACGAATTCAAATCGGATGCCGTGCGAAAAGCAATATCCGAAATCGGTCACAGTTTTTAGGGTTCCGTACCCAAAGGGTAAAAACGGGACCCTATTACTAAGACTCCACTGTCCGTCTGTCTGTCACCGGGCTGTATCTCATAAACCGTGATAGTTAGACAGTTGAAATTGTCACGGATGATGTATTTCTGTTGCCGCTATTACAACCAATAATAAAATTAAATAAATTAAAATTAAAGAAACATGTTTTTTTCGGCTTATACATAGTTTAGTGTGCAAGTCCAACTTGCACTCAGCCAGTTTTTTATATACAGTAATATACAGAATGTTCCAGAAGTGCTTGGTCATATTTAAGGTGATTTTTAGCTGATTTACAGTAAGGAAAAAATATCAAACCTAAAAATTTGACTTCACAAAAAAATCTTAGTATAAAAAGGACAAAAAATCCAAGAAATGACATTTCGAGCAGTCTGGTGCACTTGGTAACATCAAATCTGTGATTGAACTAAACCAGCAACTGTAACAAATTGCTTACGTCAACGCGTTCGTTTGTCGTACACGTGCGTTACGTCTAGCTACCCAACATCACCCTTATAAATGACCACGCACTTCTGTAACACCTTTTAGAATAGTATAAAAGTCTCAAAATACAGAAAAAAACCAGAGAAAAGTATTCAATCAAATTTGTACGCAGTGCATTGTGTCCAAAATAACTCCCCGCCGGCGCCTCATCCACCCGCGTAGTGTTACCAGCGCACCATGACATTACCTCTTTTAGGAGAAAATTTAAATTTTATGTTGGTACGACTACTTCATTTGATAAAAACGTTAAATAAGTGAAAAGTAAGGACCTATGGATTTGATTTAATTTCAAGGACTTAAAATATTTTTGACCTTTTGTATTTTTTGAAAAAGGTGGGTTAAATATTTCATTATTCTATGGCGACACTTACAACAGGAACTTGTGATTTTTGTTTGTTGTTAAGTTGGGTAAAGTATTCGGTTATTCTGTGGCAACTTGGAACAATGGACGCGTGATTTTCGTTGAAAAATAAGTTACGTAAATTAAATTCAATATTTTAATAAAGTGGATTGGAAATGTGCTATTTACATGGTAGCATTTTTGCATGTGGGAACGACACATGACGTCATAATTATTTAAAAACTGAAAACTGCAACTAGATGTAATCAATACGCGCGTCGGCCATTGACTAATTGACAATTTAACGAACCACGCCATTCTGGCGTGGTTTACACCGCCTCGCATTTTAGCGCGTTGACGGTTTCATGTTTGCTCTGTATTCTGAGATAGAAGTATAGATAAGTAGATATAGTTCCATTCATAAAGTTCCCTTACGTGCTATGTCATCAGCTAAGAAAGTCATGAACCATTCAGTAAGAGCATCTCTGTCCCGCAGCAGGCGCATCAACCTCGCTTTCTTCGAACACACTTCCTCATAGATCTTCTTCTTCTCATCAGAAGCATCATCTGGCAAGAATGTGAAAGATGGGAGTATCTGTATGAGCTCATCTTGCGCTTGGGCGTGCGATGGAAGGAAGACATCCAGCTGTCCCTTCAAAAACGCCTTGTAGTGATCTCCGTCGTAGATGAGGGCCTCAGGGTCCCCTGGAAAGTATTCTGTGTCCTGTGGTGCTGCTGGTGCAGCTGGTGCAGCTGGTGCAGGTGGCGCTTCTTCCCTTATTCGTACCATCGTTTTAGTTTCGACCTCTCGTTTGGATTTAGAGAATGGGGTCAACCTGAAACAATAAGCAATGCACAATGATATTGGTGTGTAGGGCTGACTGATTGGAGCGTAGAAGAGAGGAACGGAGCGGAGCTGTGCCAATATTAACCAATGGAATTGCATAAAATCTCCGCTCTGCTTCAGTTGACAGGGATTTGCGAACTTGATTAAAATCGCGAAGCGGAGCGAGGCAGTGAAGCGGGGAAACGGAGCGGAGATAGAGGAGCGGAATAATCAGCTGCCCGCTCAAATTACTTATCGCGTGAACTAGCTCCGCAGTCCGCAACTACTACCCCGCTCTTCATCAATGGACAGACACAGTCCGCAACTTCGCTCCGCATTGCTCCGTTGCACCACTCTGTCGCTCCGCGTCAATGGACAGGCAGGCTTAGTTGGTTAAAAACAATACACGTCAATCTTTTTTGTCAATTTTAACTACATTAAGCCGGTCTGTCCTATCTGACTAGTCCACATGGAAACCATGTAGTTTAAAATATCTGATGCGGGTTTTTGAAGAAAACACACACAGATTTGAATGGACCTGTCCTGACAGTGCAAGCATTAATTTGTAAGTTAACCTTTTGAACGCCATTGTCACGTATACCTGACAAGCAAGCGCCTGCCCTGTACGCCAAACGTCACAAATATTTGACAAAAAGTACGGCGAATTTGTGGCGTTCAAAATGCTAACGTGTGGCTGAACTTAGAACTTTCAAGTGCATATTTTAATGACTAGGTTCTGCCAGTGGATTCGTCCGCATGAAGGTCGGAAATAATCCCGAGATAACATTCTACCAGAATTAAAGTATCCTATGTTCTAAACCTGTTTAGCCATTCAGGCTGGTTTTTGGGGTTCCAATCATCCGTAAAAAACGGAACCCTTGTAGGATCTCTCAGGTGTGTCTATCTCTCTGTCTGTCTGCTACAGTAAATTTTTCCCTAAACCTACTGAAACGATTCTGTTGTGTACACATATGAACTTCTGTATCCCAAACTGTAGAAAACTAAAATTAAAGTTTTTCAAAGTGAATCGTGTGACATTTCTTTTTTTTATACATTATATATGATAGGCACGCGTGTGACCACTGTCTTTTTTTTTTTTTTTTTTTT